>WYDF02277299.1:0-17462 GCA_009867245.2 Adranes taylori | reverse complement strand
TATTATTTTTATTTATGTTCATTGTGATTTTTCTTGTGCCATTTAATATATGAAAATAAATGTCAAATTTTGTAATTAACATTTAAATAAAATATGACCTGGTAATGGATAGTCGTTTTACGACGGGTTATTATCTAGTATCAAATAAGCGTTTCCAAGTAACCAAGCCACCGAAATTATGTCTGATATACCAAGTGCCCCGAAATGAAATCGCCAAACTTCATTCGCTAATATGAATCTGAAACGAAAGGTTCCAATGGACATAGATCTGGAAAAAGTTCGGAAAAATGACATTTTATCAAAAGAGCAGAAAAAAGAGCCTTTACTTGCGAAAGTAGAAACACTCTATGTATGTCAAGTCTTTAAGTCTTTTTTTTTAGATAAAAAAATGTTTCAAATAAAACTATTTCCTGGGCACTATTTAAGAAAGTCTATTTGAACGTTTTGTTTGCTACGATTGCGGAGACATGGCAAAAGAAGTTTCAAAGTGCGTTCTATAACAGGTACCAAATTTTTAGGAGAATTGAAAGTCGTATATTCCGTCTATTTCGTATCAGTTGAGTTCAAATTCTTAGCAAATCTAACACCAGCAACTACACACCTACCAGACATCAAATTTCATTAAAATCGTTTCAGTCGTTGCGTTATACAATTTGTACATACATACACATAGACAATTATTTTTCAAAATTATTTTTGCATGAATCCTATGTGAACTGCATTACGCAAACAAATCTAAAATCGTCATCCATAATAAAAAGTGAAGCATGTATATTGGGTCTTATGGATCACCAAGGATACCGGTATTCGGAAGTATTGGGAAATATAGAGAACAATATAGACAGCAACACCGTAAAGAACTTTGTGGCTTATGCAGACAGGATTGCCCTCCTACAATTAGAAGCTGATCCAAGGATCTTAATATCATACAAATTTATGCTCCAACGACAGACAGACCGGACAACTAAATAATACAACTTTACAAACAGATCAAAGAGTTGCTGAATTTGATCAAAGAAGAACAAATTTCCGATTATAATGGGCGACTTTAATGCCAAGATTGGTCAGGGACGAGTAGAAAACGTAGTCGGCAATTTTGGTTAGGGGGACCGAAATGAAAGAGGCGATACTTTAGTATAATTTTGCCAGGAAGAATAATTGACTGTCGCAAACACATGGTTTAAGCCCCCTCCCCCCTTTTGGGGGGAGGCTAAATGCTTTTATGATTAAAAAGGGATATTTCACATAGTGTTAGTACACAAATATAGTACTAAACATTGCTTAAATTTCCATAGTTGTCTAAAGAGTTTTATTATAACAGAAGAGTAGGCTATATAAATGTGACGATTTCATCATGTACTTTAGCGTACGTTCAGCTTGACATAGGTTTTATTATTTGCGATGAAAACATAACCAAACTTCAAGGTTGCGTACACTGTTATAAAATATACTACACATGGACGCTACATTAGAGACAACCCAAAAATTATGTACTAACTCTGCTGCTGATATCAACTTACATTTTGAAATTATATGGCTGGGCAGAAAATATTTGTACCATTAGTATAATTAATGCACTAATAACATCTCTACTACATTTTTCATGTTTATTTATAAAATTATTATTTATTATTAATCAACTGGTTGAATTGGAAATACGGAGAGGACTCCCTGCCACCACTGGGTAATCCTAATATTCTATTAAATCATTCGAAAGAGCATACCCAGCGACTATTTAGTGAAAACAGTCAGACTTTTATAAGTACTTCTCCGGTTGAAACGACCCCTAAAATACTGAGATCAGAAGTCAGAAATGTTATAAAAGAAGGAAAGCAATGAAAAACAGCTGAGTCAGATGATATGTATATATGGAATCAATTAGGTTGCTAGACGATGAAAATATTGAGGTTTTGATGCAACTATTCAATGATATATACAAGTTAGGGCAAATTCCGCAAGATTGGCTTCATTCAATCTTTGTGTCTATTACAAAAAAAAGCCAAATGCTAATCGCTGTGACCAGTTTCAATTAATCGGCTTAATGAGCCAGGCCTTAAAGCTCTTCATGGAAATAATCCACAGGAGAATATATAGCAGATGCGAAAAAGAAATCGACCCAACACAGTTTGGATTCAGACAGGGGTTTGGTACACGAGAAGTACTCTTTAATCTGAGCATTCTACTTTTAAAATATTGAGATCAGCGAAAGGACGTCTGCCTATGCTTCATAGATTAGCAGAAAGCCTTCGACACTGTCAAACATCCAGAATTAATAGGGCTCCTACAAGAGAAAATGGTAGACGATAAAGATCTTGCTTTCATAAAAAATTTATATATAAATCAAACAGTGAAAATAGGAAACGAAATAACAAAAAGTTTTCCGATTGAAAAAGGTGTAAGGTAAGGATGCGTCTAATCGCCACTGTTCTGTAATTTATATTCAAGGTATCAATGGTATTAAAAATAATGGTCATCCTGGAAACAACCTTCGTTATGAGGATGACACGGTAATCATTGCGGAACGCCTGGAGTCACTGCAACGCCTTAATGACAAAATAGCACCTGAAGTAGAATGACTTGTTTTAAAAATCATCGTAGAAAAAAAAACAAAAACTATGATGGTAACTATGAGGACTAGCCATTTGAACATCTCGGTGAATGGCAAACAGATTCAACAGATCTCTAAGTTCAGTTATCTCAGCAGCTGAATAACTAAAGGCGCCTGGATCCAGACGCAGAGATACAGAGCAGGATGGAACCAGCCCGAACAGCGTTTACAAAATAGGCGAACCCTATTGCGCAATCAAAACCTTAGTGTCCGTTTACGTTATCTTTTTATAAAAGGCTACTTGTACTTAGTGCTGCTCTATGGTGTGGAGATTTGGACTCTTAAGGCTAACTCTATGTACCGGGTCGAGAGGTTTGTTTAGAATGTGGCTGTTTAGAAGATTAAAAAGAATCTCATGGACTGACCATATAACTAACGCTGAAGTCGCAGAGAGAGAGAGAGAGAGAGAGAGAGAGAGAGAACTGTTGCAAATCATTAAAAGAAGAAAACGGCTTACTTAGGCCACATATTCAGAAATACCAAGAACCAATTCATGAAGCTCATCATGGAAGGAAAAATTGTGGGAATCAGAAAGAAACAATATTCATGGCTCAAAAACATTAGAGATGGGACTGGTCTTGATGCCCACACACTCTACAGAACCGTGCAAGACCGTGACGAATATGCTAGAATTGTCGCCAACATTCATTAGATGGATATGGCATCTTAAGAAGAAGAGTGTTTAACTAGAAGGTAAAAAAATATGCTTGGTAAACTTGTATATGACGACAAAGAATGATTGGATGTATTGCATAATTCTTTTAATATGGACAAAAAAGTATGTATAAAAGAGAAGACATTTGTTGTCTGAGCGAAAATAATTGGTGAGCACAGAACAATAATTGATGATCAATTAATAGTGCCGGATTAAAAAAGAGGCGACGTATGGGTGCCGTACGTTTTAAGGCCCCCCGCGTAGATAGTTCATAATGAAATAAAAATATGAAATGTTAAAAAAAATTACATACCACCACCTATTTTTCTTAACATGGTTTGATTTGTTACACCTACAAACAAAATCTAACGGGGATAGTTTTCTGTCCTATGTTAACTTTGATTATATTAGTGCTAACATTGCACGTTGTTGAACTAACTAAAAAGAGAATATCATAATTTTAAGGGTCATATGTCTTGGTGTCACGTTTCAAAACAATGGTCTTCAAGCTCATATCAGAAATATAAATAAGTTTGCTCCTTACATTCCTTGCGCAGCACACACCTTTAATTTGGTCAGAGTATGTGCTGCATAAAGCTGCATTGGCGCAATTTCATTCTGCTTGTGCAGTTTTTTCGCATCAACCCATCGCTGGGTAGCGGGTAGATACTTGGGTAGCGGGTAGATCCTCATCTATATTCCCAATAGATGATAGATCTACTTCAGGGACGCGCCCCTGCCCACGCGAGCCTTGATTTATCTTCCAAGACCATACGGGGAAACCATTGTCCTCTCCCCATTCATCCACCCAAACCCAAAATTTTTTCCTTCCCACTATCCTCGATTTCCGTCTACCAATCCGCAATGGCCAGCGTGGTAGAGTATAGCTAAAAAACCCCGTAGATGGAATGGAAAAGTTTACGGGAGGCCTATGTCCATGAACCCGTTGGCTGTGTGATGAACCCATCGCTGGGAAGTTATGCTTGAACAACTTCAAGTCTCGGAATTAGCCTAAAAAAGAGTTAACGATACAAGATGGAGCGCAACAATTAACGCTCTGTCCCAATGCTATAACAGCTTTCAGAATGCTTTGCAGCTCATTATTGACGATATCAATCAATGTCAGAATTAGTGCACGAAACGAAATAACTATTAAATAATCTCTCAAAGAAAGAAAATATCTTTCGGCTGGCTTCTGGTACATAATTCTGGACCGTATAAATGTCGTAGGTATCACCCTTCAAAAAGAATCAATTGAACTTCAAATAGACGTTAATATTTAAAAATCTTTGCTGAATTATTTAAAAACACAACGTGAAATGCTTCACGATTATAAGGAGGAGGCAAATCAGAAGAAAAAAACAATGCGGAATATTCTGATTAAAGGCTTAAAGGCGTGTCCATCAGAAAAAGACATCACAGCAAGGCAGACGCAGATGAAATTGTGGTGCGGGTGCTAGAGTGAAAAATTCAAGGTTGAAACATATCTACCTATATTGGATCATGTATGTGCAGAGCTTTCCAGTAGTATGAAGTCATATAAGAAAATTAAGTTGTATGAAGAAGTCATATAAAAAGGCAGACGAAGAAATTTAAGAAGATGCTTAACGATTTTGGGAAACATATCCAGAGGATATTGAATACGGTTTTGCTGATGAAGCGGTAGACTTCATCAGCAAAATCACATTCATACAAAATAATTTTTGAAAACATACGGTGCAATCAACCTTTCTAAATATGGCGAATCTACAGGTGCCTCATGCTAACAATTGCTACTGGAGATCGTACTTTTTCTAAATTAAAGTTGATAAAAAGTTGTCATAGATCAACTATGAAACAAGGAAGACTGAATTCATTATCGATTATATGTACTGAATTCGATTTATTGAACAATTTTGACTTTGAAAACATTTGAGAGAGTTGACTGCAAAAAAATGAAGAAAAGCTAATTTTGTTATGCTTGGAACAAGATTGTGAGATAAATTAGAAAGGTCAGGGGCTTCGAGATTTTGATGGATTAGGGGTCCGCAAATTATTTGTGGTGGTCTACATACAAGAAAAAGGAAAGATATATAAACCAAAAGACAGGTGAAGAATGCAAAACGTATTGGGCCAAATTTTTGCTGAATTGTTAAAGATTTCGGAGTGCGAAAGCTGTACGGAAAGTATATACTTTATAAGGTGGGAAATCATATCTGAACATTGTCTAAAATCCATTTTCATAACTACACTCAGAAATCTCATTCTAAATCATGCATAAATCAGTAAATAGTTAGTCTCATGAAACATGTTAGCAATATATTCTTGAAGGTTATACAAAAATGACTAAAAGGTGGAAAGATAATTTGGTTTCGGATACGCATTCGTTATATGAATATAGATTCGTTTCATCGACGTTCGACATAGTGAAACAGGACAAATTCTTAAAAATTTTGATGGAACTGGATCTGGACAAGAATGATACATGCGAATTTATATAAGGTGCCGCAAAATATACCGAAGTATGGAATATTGTTATAATTTTGTTATTTCCTGGACTACTGTCAAAAGTGTAGTTTTATATCAAAGTGGAAAGGTACAGAATTTTGTTATGGAGCGTTATTCGCCTCAAGACGGGCACAAATTGTTAAATTGTATTTCCAAAACTTTTCTTAATTTTAACTCATCGCGCTTTCAGAAAAGCGAATCTCGATCGAAGAGCTGCACACGGAGAAACAATTCGACGTTTAGCAAATACATTTTTACAAACTGGCGTCGTACGTGATGTAAAGCATACTGAAAGCATACTCATTCTGGTAGCTAAAACGAAAATATTGAGCTTGTTCGGACTGATGTTCAGGCAGAACCAAAAACTTCCACAAGAAGACGCAATTCATTGTAATTCGTCTTCGGCGGTGTAATTCGGGTTATCTAAGCGGACTTTAAGAAGAATTTTGCACTTTCATATGTATCCATACAAAACTCAAACTGTGTTCAAACTACGGCCAAATGATGTTCAAAGACGTTTACAATACGCACAAATCGTTAAAAAGTTAGCGGAAGTAGAACCCAATTTTTGGCAAAATTTGATAATGAGCGACGAAGCAAATTTTTGTAAAACCCTCGTCTTATTCAAGAGAACATGCAGTTTGATCAAAAAGTCGTTGTTTGGTGCGCAATATGCTCTGAACGAATCATTGGACCCTTCTTTTTTGAAGAAGGCCAGCAGGATGGTGCTACATGCCACATAGCACGTGAAACGGTCGCTATTCTTAGAGACATTTTTCCTGCCAGGCTGATCTCAAAAAATGGAGATATTGAGTGGCCGCCTCATTCCCCAAATTTGACGGCACCAGATTTTTTATTGTGGGGATACTAGAAAACTAAAGTCTTAAAGGCAAATATTCGTGAAGAAATAGCGCAAATTCTAGCTGAAATATTGCGCAAAGTAATGTTATACGCTCAAAAAAGAGTTGGTCATTGGCTGGCTTGCCGTGGCGGTCATTTACTCGATGTTGTTTTTCATAAATAATTGTACATATTTTAATAAATAGTTTTCATTAACAAAAAGTTTTTTTTTTCGCTTAATTGTTTTCAATTAAAAAAAACTTCTCTAGGTACATTTTGCCGCACCTATTATTAGAATCAAACAGCTTTAATCCGTATGCAACATGACGCAACAAATAACCTACATAAACTAAGGAGTGCAAAAGAGGATTGTGTGCTTTCCAGAAGTGATTGCGTAACTTTTGTTTTATGCGTTTGTGCTTTCCTCATTATTGTTTAATTTATACTCAGAAAATATTATTTATGAAGCCCTGAAATAAATTGATTCGAGAATAATAGTTAATGGAATAGTATTCTACAATATAGGATATGCTGATGATTTGTGTGGATAGCAATAGATCTACAAATATTACTAGACGCAATAATTGTCGCACTTAGCAATGAGATGGAAATAAAATTGAACGTCAAGAAAACAAAATAGTTGATATTCAGCAAAAATCCATATAGTATCAACCAAATTGTTGGAAAAATACAATTTAAATATTTGCCATGTTACGTTACGAGGGTGCTTTGACATAAATCTAGCCTTCGATAGATGGTACTACGTGACAACGAACGCCATTTGACATCTGCCATCCAACACATGACGTCTGTTAAAAGTTGAAGCAAAAAGAACAATTAGTTTTTACAACCGTCGCTCCGTCAAATATTGTCACTACACCAAAAATCGTCAACAAAATCCATGATATTATTATGGAACCATCGAATCAAAATCCGGCTGCACGCCATCATACACAAACATTTCAATATGAAAAAGTATTGCGCGCGGTGTTTGCCGCGTTTACTCACTATCGACCAAAAACCCACACGTGAGATGGATTCGGAGAAGCTTTTGGCGAAGATAAAACGTGATTCGAAGGATTTTTTTCGTTGATACATCACTGTTGATGAAATGTGGATCCATTATACACCCCGGAGGCGAAGTAACAGTTAAAACACTGGAGAAAAGGCTGTGAAGGCCCACCGAAGAAGGTAAAGACAGGTAAAGATCGAAGAAGGTAAAGATCGGCCGGTAAAGTGATGGCGACTATTTTTTTTGGGTGCGAAAGGCATTATTCTTATTGTTTACTTGGCAAAGGGGAAATCCATAACTGACAATTACTACGCAGCATTATTGGGCCGCTTCGATGCCGTATTGAAGAAAAAGCGCCTTGGTTTGGCTCGCAAAAAGATCTCTTCCATCATTACAACGCACCCGCTCGCAGTGCAGGCAAAATTGAACCAATTAGAGTACGAATTGATCGACCAAACACCGTATTCACTAGATTTAGCCTCTTGCGACTTCTTCCTGGTATTAAAACTAAAAAAATGGCTCAGAGGACGCAATTTTGCAACAAACGATGAAGTGATGACCGAACCTAACCACTATTTTGAAGAACTCGAGCCAAATTACTTTTCGGAATAGATGAAGAAGTTGGAAAGTCATCTTGAAAAATGTATTGCCTTAAAAGGGGATTATGTTGAAAAATAAATGATAAAAAAACAAAAATCATGGCTTTTCTTACTTAGGCTAGATATTCGTCAGACCAAGAAATCTGCAGTATAGCAATATAGAACAAGCACGAACAACATTTACAGAAATAAAAAGTGTTGTCATTAGGTAATCTGAAATTAGCACTCCGATCGCTACATGTTTTTAGAACTCTCAATATGGAACGTAAGGATGGACATTAACAGATGTTATGCCGAATAAGAAGAAAACAAATGCTGAAGTTTTGACCCAAATGGAAAAGCAAATAGAAGTAATAAATATTATAACACGGCGCAAACTGGCGTATATTGGTCATATAATGCGCAACGCGATAGGTATTTATTATTCAGAGTAAAACTGATGATCGTCACAATCAAGGTGAAAGTCAAATCGCATGATTGAGAATCTTAAAACAGTAATGTGCTCTCATAGCACTCGAGCACAGTTTCATACAGCTATAGACAAAGGAAAATTGGAAATTCTGTAAAAATGGAAATCCAGGAAGACATGGCACATGAAAAAAGGTAAATCCTGTACGAAAGAATGAAAGATAAAATGCGTAATATATTGTTCAGCCATAATAATACCGCTCCATAGGAAAGGGGATCAACTAAACTCTAATAACTATCGCGGAATATCATTGCATAGTCTGGCTATATAATAGTGACGAAAGTGCTAGCATCAAGATTGAAAGCCCATGTGGAGAACGCATTGGGGGAATATCACTGTGGTTTTCGTTCCAATCGCTCGACCATCGATCAAATATTCACCCTAAGGATGGTGTTGGAAAAGTGCATATGACAAAATGCTACGAAGTCTAAGTTGATCAAGCTAATAAGAATGACGCTTGTGGAAACATTCAGCAAAGTAAGGGTGAAAGGCGAGTAGTCAGGGAGTTTTCAACTGACAGGAGGCTTGAAACAAGGAGACTCACTGTCCATTCTACTTTTTAATCTAGCACTTGAAGCGGTCATGAGGTAACTACACATTAACCCAGGAGGGTGTATATACAGCGCAGCATGTCAACAGACGCCTTTGCAAACGACATTGATTTAGTGACTAGGAGGACAGAATCACTAAAGGCGAACCTTCAAATACTTCAGAGGGAAGGAAAACCCATGGGTCTAGAAATAAGCAGAGAGAAGACCAAGTACATGATAAACTGTAGAAACACTACTTGGTGGAGAAACGTGAAGGAGTTTGAAGGGTTTGAGAGAGTCGGACAAATTGTGATGAGACAGGAACGGAAGTGATGACATCATGACATCACCACTGAAATCAGAGATAGAATGATGGTAGGAAATAGATGTTATTACGCCTATATTAATGTACTCAAATCATTCATCGTCTCTAAAATTAAAAGTAAAAGTGTATGCAACTATCATTAAACCAATCGTCACGTATGGTTCTGAGGCGTGGACGCCTACGAAAAGAAATGATAACACATTGAGAGTGTGGGAGCGGAAAGTCTTTAAGAAAATCTTCGTAGCAGTATGGGACGAGGAAGGCTGGAGAATCCACACCAACGCTGAATTAGAAGCATTGTACCAGAAGCCATCCATTGTCAACGACATAAAGGCAAGCAGGCTCCAAAGTGCCAAAAACGATGTAACGATGGATGATGTAAGTAAAGATCTTGCAGATGTTAAACGTCCGCAATTGGAGGAGGAAGGCGACGTCAAGAGACGACTGGAGGAATCAAGTTGTAGTGGCGGCCAAGGATCTTGAGTCAGCTAAAGTAAAATAAAGTAATATATTGTTCAAAAAACTCACGCGAAAATGTTATAAAATAAAAGTAATAAATAATACGCAACATAAGGCAATTAATAGGTTGTTAAATGTGTTTTCTTTTCACTTACGGTTTTTTGGTAATATCAAAAAAAAAACAGTAGCACTACGTTGTGTACTTAATAGCAATTACTTTTAAGTAAACTGGATTATCTAGATTTAAAACTATTTATTTATACATTTGATGTACATTTTAACAAATTAAAAATATTCGTAAATAATAATTAGTAACTATCTACCCTTATTATTATTGTATACAGCACTGTTATTAAAAGTAATTTTAATAAGAGTAATTTTTTATTTAACAATATGCAATTACAATTAAAATTTACGGTAGAAATCAAAATCCTATACAATGTATTTGTTTTGTATAACGAATATTGCAAAATTTGATATTTTGATTATTTAATGATGACAAGTAGGTCAACAATATGCATTTAGTTTTGATAGTCAGGTCCGGAGTTTTGTAACTAGGTAACTAGGTTCTTGTAGTGATCTTTATTCTTATAATCCTTCTCTAATTATTTATATGAGTCTACTGTTCAGGCCACATCAAATATCAAACATAAGTAACATGCTAACAGCGTATTAGAAAATAATATTAGATGTTGAAAAGGCTAATCCAGATCCAAAAGCAATAAGCAAAATTTGAAATAAGAAGAAGAATGTTCCTGGATAAATGTTGGACAATTGTATTTAAAAAAATGGTAAAGAAGCATGCGGCAAACGAGGTGCAAGGATGTGGAAATACAGAAAAGAGAAATGATAATATGAACGAATGATAATAAGAAAGACGAGGTATAATGAAAGTTAACAAACATATAAAAGTTGTGTACGAAAACTGAACTGCGGGAATAGCCATGAAATGATTACTAGATTTAGATGTGGGAGTAAAGAAAGGGTGAATAGTATTATTATTATTTAACCTTTATTTGGCATTTAAATATTTTTTTTTGGTAAATCTACATATATAACATTTTTGTAAATCTACATATATAACAATAAAACATTATAATAAAATTGACTATAATATCAATTCAAAAAACCCATTACTTTTCCAAATCCCAAATGTACCTATTTTGAGAGGTGGAAAGGCTATATCGCCATTCTAAATCCATCCACCAATTCTACATTCCTACTTCCTCAAACCCTCATTTCTACTGCCATTCCATTATCCATATCTATATTTGTAATTAACCTTCCCACCTCCCCTCCAATTTACAAGTTCCTATCTTCTGACAAGATTCCCCCTTTCCTTTCAATCTTTACTTTACTTCTAAAAACTACATTTAGTACAACTCATCTCCTTGCTTTACCACACACAACTCTTTTGTAACTCACCATGCATCATATTCCTTTTCTCCTTTTCCTTATTTCATTAATAACTTTTTCCATAATCTTTCTTTCACTCCCGTCTTGCCCCATGCATCTCCTCCAATTCTCTCCCATCCTTCTTTCCTCTTCAACCCATTCAAATACCACACACTCTCATATCCAATGCATCCACGTTTCCTCATCCATTTCACACACTCATCAAGAACCTATTACCCCGCTACTCACAGCCGCAATCATTCCTCTTCTCTTTCATACTCATGTTTGATCTTATATACTTAGCCATCTCTCCATCAACCCTTATCCAATCATATTTATTGTTAAATCTGCCCTCTCTAATCCTCGTAGTCCGTTCTTGTTTCTCAACATCAAGCATCCTCTCCACCACTTCGCTAACTACCTCTTCATCTTCTTGGATATTTTCACACCATCTACTCAAAGACCACCCAATTCTCTCGTACAACTTCTTTCTATTAACAACCCAGCTATTTCTGCAATCACTGGATTCATTCTCTTTCAATAACATAATATATATTTCCTTAAATAATCTCTTCTTCATCTAACCACATTTTTCTCTCATAATTCACCATTCATTTAACTCCAATTGACCAACACTTACTCATTCTAGTTTCCTCTAACACCATCTCAGACGGAGACGTCCTATCAACTCCAAGGATCATCTTTAAACATCCTGCTTGCACTCTTTCCATTATTTCACTTTCACACACTACCCAAACTTCCGCTCCATAGAACAATATACTCCTCACACAGCCATCCAAAATCATCATTATCATCGTAACAGACTCTCCAAATTTCAATTATCACACATTCCCACGCAAGGGAGAATAAAAATTGGATAAAAGAGGACGAGAGAATATGGAGAATTTGTGGAAAGACTGAGGAGTTGTAGACGAAACAATGTGAACAAGTAGAGTGGAACGATGAACAAAGAGAGAAAATGATGAATTGATGAGCATGTCTAGAGTCATGGAAGCTGAGAATGGATGTATTGAAAACGACAATAAGAGTGGTACAGAAAAAAAAAATTGATTCCGTTATGTAATTTAACAGATTAGAACAACCTCTACTTAGTATAGAATATGACAAACAGTAACATACACATATATTCCGTACTTTCATTTATAAAAAATACGAATAACGGAATTAATTATTACAATAAGCAGAAAATTATTAAGAAAACAATTATATGTCCAATTATAGTGTTACGAGACATAATGCGTGTAGCAAATACATTTGAATTAAAAATGTCTTTATGCTAATTAATCTGCGAAGGTTATTGGAACAAAAACCGCTGATTGATACGTTGATATAATCAATATTGCATAAAATCTTGTTTTTAAGATAAATAAAATAGCATTGCATAAAATTATGTATTTAAAAAAATATATAAAATTGATTTCTTAATCACAACATCTGTAGCTAATTTTGATACGAATGATGTTGTACAGATTTATTTCTTTACACATTATTTCGCACGTAAGTAATGTAAGAAATAATCTACTGGGACAAAAACAATCAAATATACAGAAAAATTACAGCAAATAGTGTAGAATTAAATTCTTTATCGATCCATATGTAATGTCCCTATACCTATCTATACCGATTTTAACGATACACAGGAAATTTAAAATTGCTACTATTTCTGTTTCAAAATAAAATTACCCATTATTTAAAATAAATTAAGCGTGCTTTAAAGTACATTTATACAAAATCATTATAAAACACGAACAAAATAAACTAATGTAATAAAAAACAAATAGCTAAGTCAATTGTGATTGACAAATTTGCAGAAATAATGAATCAAACATAAGCCTAACGTAATAAAGGCTCAAAATGTTGATACTGGATTATCATTAATTCAATTAATTAAAGCTTGCCATAGGCAATTCCCTAATCAATCATCAATTCAATGAATAATCCGCTAATATAAATTATAAATTGACTAATCAAAATCTAATTCAATTTTTCAAACATTGTAATGTACCAATAAATAAATCAGTTTAGTAATAACTAATTACCAAATAATAAATATTAACAGATTCATATTATGAAGATTTAATACGCTTAAAAATAAAATCAAAATCCTGCTACCAAGATGTGAGAAAAATATATCGTCAAACAAAGCCACCCCACATGGAAAAACAACTAGATACACACTTTTCGCCGAAAGCTAGCGGCATACTTTATCTTGTAAATATATAATTGCTTTCTTCACAAGTGTAGGATATTTTCGCATTTTAATATTTGTAACGACTTTTTTATTTCCTATTATTTAACGTTTTACGATTTAACGTATTTCCTTTGCGCTGGAAATGCCTTATTATTTTTTTTACTGGAAAAATTGTTCAGGTATTTGTAGGACTGCTACTACTACCGCTTACACGCTCTACCACTTATGCTTTCATCAACAAAATAGAGCAATTTTGATTTCGAAATTTCTTAACGTATCAGGAAGAACTTTTCTATTGGTGGGAAATACAATCTTCCTAAAGTTTTACGGTAGAAACTTTCTTCAAGTTACGCCTTTTTTGCGACCGAACCCGCCGAATGTCATGGCTCAGCCGATCTATCAGAAGCAGCTTCTTCCCAGAAAATTCGTATAAAAGCTCAGACGCATTTTGGGTGTTATTCTGATAGTTCTTGAGTGAAGACCTTCATACAGCTCAATAAGAAATAATTGTTGATTAGATGATCAACTTATTCGTATAGTGTGTGCTGAATTCGCACTTCTGAATCTGTTTGGCATCTATAGTAAGCGCCACCAACAAAAATCGCTTATTTTATTTAATTTAAATTAAATTCAACTACAGTCAGTAGCAAAAATTCTACAATCATCAAATCAAGTATACATAAACTAATTTTCATAAAGTAATAATCAGGTATACATGAAACTAAACATCATCTAATTTGCTGCCGGATCTCTCATATTCTCGCCATTCACTTCAAAGTTCATTCACTTATATCAATATTTCATAACCATTCCTTGATAAACTACTTCGTCAATGGGAAAGCCATGAAGTTATTGCGAGAGGAAGAGGTCAACCAACCACTTCGATGACTGCGAACAAATACGACATCACCACAAATTCATTATCTACGTCATAAAATTTTAATCGCATCTTCAATAATATATTTCACAACATTTTTTAATCTTCATCATATCTACTGGCTGGATCACCGTACATCACCATTAAACGTTCAGCATTCAATCATTTAATTCCACCAACATCTGGGAGAAACCATGAAATCTAATCAGAAGATAAATTAATAACATAAAATCAAATTACTTTTATTTCGCTATTTTGGGTTAGATGGTTAGGTTACTTGCTATTTTGCTAATGGAAAATGGATCATCTGAAAATGGATTTTTTTTTTGCATTATAACTAGCTTCACAAGATATTGTCAGTAAATTAAAATCGCGAGTAGAAGCATATATATATATATATATATTTATTTATATGGCGTTATAAAAATTAGAGAGCAATAAACCAAACTATTTAAACATGTTATTACGTACATCATTATAGTGTTTGAACAAGCGAGTTCTAACCCAACCTTGTATATTCTCATGCACGAGCATATTTTATATTAGAAAATAAACAGAATAAAATATAAAAAGCAGTATAGTAGTTAAAAAATAAACAAATTACGATCCTGCTTTCATAAGAGAATTCTGTAACGATTTATTCCCCCTTGCCCCAAACAAACGTTGATTCTGTTTAAAAACTCCATCTGCAATCTTCTTAATTGTTCAGGTGTTAGGCTTCTAAAAGAGTTAATAATACTCTGCTTTATGTCTTCTGCTGTTGTTAGAGGTTCCGCACATACTATTTCTTTTACATATTCCCATAAATATTACTCGGAATGTGTAACATCTGGAGACCTAACCGTCCATTTTACAGGACCTCTCAGCCATCTCTTCGTATACGTGTTATTAATAATCTCGTACAATAATAAAATTATACGGTGGTTCTCTATCCTGCTGCAACAACATTATTTTCCAAATTTTAGGAGGAACATTTGCCAATAATTGATGCAGATTGTTTTGTAGAAATTTAAGTATGCACGCTCATTTAGATGAGTTGGGAAAAAATGCGGTCTTAATATATACTAGCAATGAGAGAGATTCCCCAGACATTAAGTTCCATCTATGCTGTCGGTTCCCTTGTCAAAAAATTCTAGGATTCTCACCGAATAATCATGAAAATCATTCTTGTGAAAAGTTGCCTCATCCGAAAAGATGGACTTTTTTCTAATTTTTGACTGGTCCAATTACAAAATACAACACGTCTAGCAAATCCTCTTTTGTAAGCTCTTAATGTAACGTAATGTGGTAAAGACAATCGATTTTTTTTCAAAATTCGTTGAATAGTTCTTTTATTTACACCGGTATTTTCACTTACTTTCTTTGACTAACATTTGGATTCTCTGTAATTCACAATAGAATGCTTAATTAATTTTCTCCATTTGTTGCCCTTTTACTTCTCTTAGTTTTAACGTAACCTACATTCCAGTTTCTATAAATCTTGTCATTAGTATCTCAAAAAGAATTGTCCGAATGTCTCCTTTCTGGATCTTTTTCATATAAATTCTACTTGCCAAAAACGGGTTCCTTTCGGATGCACCCAATATGAAAATCATATCTAACATTCTAACAATTCAGTTTCTGAATAATTTTTTTTTACGCACAACAAACAATGTAATCTGTATATTTGAAAATATTTTTAAAAGATGTGTATTTGGCAGCAGATAACATCACTACCTTTTTTAACATTGGCTGGTTTTCTATCATTACTTGTATAAATGAAATCACCTCACTTTGCAAAAAACCTTTGTCGTTGCGAAAGAAAAATTCTGTCCCTAGACATTTAAGCCAAAATCTGGTTTCGTTAGATAGAAAATTAGTATAAAGTAGAAAGCCTCATATTACATTGGAGAGTTTATGAAAACTAACTCTAAACTATCTCAAACTCTTTCAGGTCTAAAAAAATTGCCCATTCACTACCCTTACTGATGAGAAAAATCATATCACAAACAGTGAACTCTTTACTTTTGAAAATGAACGTGTCTGAACAGAACCAATGTAAGCTTTTCTTCTAAAAACTTTTCTGTACGCAACCATACTCTTACGAGAAAAACCATGCGTCCTTCACAGCCAGTAAGGTCCTTCAGGATCTTTCCTAAGGACGCGGATATGACATTGCATTATCTACTATCTATAGAATCCTTAATAAAGAAAAACGAGAAGAAAACCCGAAAAAAATGGGTGTACTGTCTGATCGAATTGAACACAAAAATGAGAACACCACGGGTAGAGATGTTTGGATCAAACAAATTGCTGAGTATCTAACCAATATCAACTTTACTGGTAGCAACAGTTGGCTTACAGGTCACGAAAGTAAAAAGTAATCTGCTTTTCTAAAAACTGATTAAATAAATGAATGTCCGGTAAACCCCGGATGAACAGCTAATACGTAACTAACATACATCTTAAACTCAAAATTATAAATAATATTCTCATAAACATGTTGGAGCTTGTCTATAAGAGATGGATTATGCAATATATAATTTTTTTTATTTTCTATGCAATATATAATTTTTTTTATTTTCTATGTAGTATGTTTGATGATTGTTATAAGCCAAAATGATAATTGCATTTCAACTAAATAAGAAAATGTTAAACCTACTCTAATTTCAATTATAACATTATAAATTATTAGGAATTTAAATGCCTAAAAAATCCTTTATCGTCTGCAACATATAAATTAATGGAAATTTTTAATTGCTTCTTGTTACCCACTTTTCTTTACAAATTCGTTTGGAACAACTTTGCCATAACAATTATTGCTTATATTGTATGGAAGATTAGCAGTGGAAACATATTTGCAAATGTGTAATAAATTATAAATCGAAGACCTTTAGAGAAGGTTGCAAATCCGACCTTTTTTTTTATTTAAAAGATGTGAAGTTTCTTGAGTATTTAGGCTTCATTTAGTTATTGTGAGAATGTAAATTAAAATATTTCGATGCACCAATGCTT
>WYDF02277298.1:0-31225 GCA_009867245.2 Adranes taylori | reverse complement strand
TATCAGGGAATATTCTGAGGATTAGGGTTAAACTTCATACTCCAGGATATTCTCAAAGACTGACTAATCAGAATAAATGATGTATGTTAGGTCAAGCGATAACCGGAGGATATGGACCGCTGTCTGTACAGTTCAAGTTATCTCTGAGAAGAAATTTAACATACAATTCACTTGGATGATATAAGTTTGTACAAATAATATGATGTATATTCAATATATGCAGTAAATAAAGAAATTCTCTTGTTTAAATGTTCGAACCCAGAACGAAAAGAAGCGTGAAGCAGTAAATTAAAACTAACGCTTGCTAGCTATACAAGGTTAAATTATTACAGATAGAATTTTCTTTTAATGAAGGAAATTCCATAGAAAATGAAATAAGAAATAGGAAATTTCTTTCAAGGATATAGAAATGTCATTATAAAAAAATGTGAACATTGAGTATTTGAATGGAATTGTTTTGAATAAAAATAATTGAATTGAATAAAAAGTAACTTCATGTAAACATACGCACAGCACATGCATTTCTTCAATAGCAAATCAAGTAATGAACTTGATTGCGTAGCTACACATTGACACCGTGTTGTTTTGTTATATTTTTATATTGATACCTTAGAATATATAAGACTTATTATCAATAGATGAGTTTACATTAGCTAAATAAGAAAACCTAAAAACAAAACAATAGCGTTAACTAAGCTTGTTTTAATTAAGTAGTATAATTTTTGAATAAATTGAAATATTATTCAAAGACAATTATATACAATGCCGGCCAAGGCGTACTTATTTCAATGTCACGTACTACAATTTTTTCAATATGTATGAATACTTATATGGCAATTAGTACAGTTAATTCTATTGTATTTTAATGTAAACACGCTTTATGTGCAAAGTAGTACACTGTGGAAAAAGTGCAAAAACATATATCAATTAATTTACCTAAATATCGTATTGTAATAACCTTAGATATAGTATATAAAAACGACTGATTACATTTAATAAACGAGATTATCAAGTTAGCATTAGAAATGTGCGTTTTACTCCAAACCACGCCAATCTAGCGATACTCCATAGGAATTAGGTTGAGTTCTAGTTACGATCCAACAAAAGAATAGAATTCCCTTTTGTTCAAATGGGATATTTTAGATGTTTTGTATATTTTAGAAAATTTAGATGTTTTGAAATGTGTGGAAAGAGCGAGACCGTTAAACGATGTCACGCAAAAAGGAGAACCCTTCTGTTTGGAGTGTACCCCATCCGGTCATTCAAACATCCAAATTGTATCGCAACAAGAGAACAACATTTTTGTATTTAAAATGAATATAGTTAAAGTGCTCTGCTGATAAAACTTAGTACAACGTAAGATTTAAATCTACTAAGCAGATTAATCAAGTCAAAAAGTTACTATTATTTAAAAATAAAAAAATTACTATTTTTCAATTTTTTGAAGAAAATCTAAAAATGAAGTGGAATCATATCTTATTACTAAAGAAATTTGAACAATAAATAATAAAATATAGTATTTCCTTGCAAATTTATTGGACGTATATTTAATTAGACTTTTATATGAAACTATTAAACAAACTATAGATACAATTGATACAAACTCTAGATTGTAAATATGTATATTGAAATGTTAAAAAAGCTCCCATAGGACTAATATGCGATCCTTGCGGGGGTCCTTACTTTACACATTGACTCCTATTTTGTTGTTATTGAATCTGTCAGCAATGATTATGCTATTTCATTTTTTTCCTTTCTTTTCTTATTTCGTTATAAAAGTGCTGACTTCATACGAATATTCCGTTTTAACCTTTCCATTAAAATATAATCAATTACATGAATGTGAACGAAATGTCGTTTTTACGATGTTTGAAAAATTAATAATTTTATACAATCTGTACAAGAGTTTATTTAGCGCAGAAAAAAAGTTAATATATATGTGACAATATTAAATTGATTATGAAAGGGGTTAGTTGTAAATCCAGTTGTTTTCCTATTAAACCGTATCCAATTACTGAAAGGGATGACACGACATGGGTTAATACACAAGTGTTAATATCTCAAACATTACTAATATTAACTGCTTGCTCCTGGAGTTGGATGACAAATTATCACAGATATTAAATAATACCCTCTTTTTGTTTAGAATTATATTTTTATCTTATTGTATGATGCTGTTTTTTATTTCAAAGATTATTTATTATATAATTTAGGTACACATTTGAAACAAGGAAACATGTTAGTTTCTAACAAAAATATTATGTACATTTTAAAGGTAATTTTATTAAACAAAAAAAAATTTATTACAACTAGTATACTCTATAAATCACCTACTTATGAATTTCCTGGTTCCCATATTTGCCTACGGCGCAGACTGTTTCGCTGTCCGCTCTTGACTCACTTTTCGTGTAATTTCTAAGAGACCAGACTATACGCCGCACTTTTTTGGTCTTATCACTACGCTAATGCACGAATTCGCTAACCTATGAACTCACCGTTTATTTGCACGAATTCGCACCGTAATTCCCATATTTGCCTACGCCGCGTCCGGAGTTACTTTTGGAAAATTTCTAAGAAGGCAGTGTGGCATGCAAAGGACGTCGTGATCTTTTCAATTTTCCTACGCTTACCTACGCTTGAAGTAGCTAGCCCATGAGTCCACCAATCTCCATATTTGCCTATGGCCCGGGCTGCTTCGCAGTGCTTCCGTCGCGACCTACCACTGCTCTTAAGTCACTTTTGCTAAATTTCCAATCAAAACTACTCATTACAATTCTTTTCACTTAGACTACTCATTAATTTGACTACCCATGAATCCTAGGGTCCCAGCCCGCTTGGCCGCACTCTTCTGCCGCTCTTAACTCACTTTTCGTGTGATATCTAATATGGTAGTCACCAAGAAATTTTTAATTCGACTACTTATGAATTCGGCTACCTATTTAACTAGGTCTTAAAGGTAAAGGTGCTACCACAAATCCCTCAAAAGACAGGAGCCCATGAGGATGGAGGAATACGCCATTCTTATCCCTCGCCAAATTATGAAATAACCTGACGAAATTTTTGTCACCGTAATTTCTAAGTGAATTTTGATATAAAAACGATGATTGAGAAAAATTACTAACTCCTCCTCTTCTCTCCTCTTTCAATAACTACCAACAAACAAATATCTTCAAATAAACTACCTGTTTTTTTTTTCTCTATCATCTTTTGTAAAATAGCGTTTGAATAGAAATATGTGTTTATAGATCAGAAAGTAGAGAATCAACAAAAGTCAACAGAATGACAATAACGTCAACCTTAAATTCAAAATCCTTTGTTGGAAATGTCATCAAGCTTCTTAAATTGTTGCAGATATTTTTCTTAAAGCCGTTTCGTATACGCTGACGGTTTAACAATTTATTTTATCGTTTCTAAACAAGTAGAATATTGTTATGAAACATGACAGTGGACCAGATATTTGAAGTTTTAATAGAAAACTTTATTCCGAAGTAATTTTTTTCTTTGAAATATCAGCCTATTGAGCATAATCTAAACTTATTGTTGTTGAGTATTTAGAGATTCCTACGGTTTTCTGCAAATGTGTACATTAAACTTCATTAATAGCTAGAAATTTTGTAAAAGAAATATTGGTCCGCGGGCTCTGTGTAGTCCAAAATAAGATAAATATTATTTTTAACTCAACAAATGTTTTTATCTTTCATATACCATATCCGTACGTAGTACGTATAGGTGTATGAAAGATGATATACATTCTTATACAAGTTTGCTAAACACACATAAGGAAAGCTCATTTTTGATAAATTCGTACTTGAAAAATAAGCGCAATGACAAATGCGTTCAGTTTTAAATTCTCTTATAGGACGAATAAACGTAGTGACATAAACGTTTACGGAAAAAGGCGCTCTCCGCCCCAAGTGCAAAATATCAGTTAAGCTTCATTTCTGGAAATATTAATTCCTCTCTTTTAGCTGCCTTTTTATTTGTCCAATAACACTAACACAAGTTAAGTACTTCTTTTATATTACATGTATATAAATCTTAATGTAAATGTTCGTTTGTTCAAAATCATATATCTCCGGAAGTTCTTCACGGATTGTTTTGAAATATTGACACAACGTTGCATTCGAATACGCGCGTGTTCTTTATATAGAAGGGAATACGGGAACACATACTCAGACCCTATTCAGACCATATATTCGTCATTACACGGAAATAGTTTTTAAACCAAGGAATGTGGGTACACGGGAATATGGTAACACGGGATTACGGGTGTTCAAGTATGAACACTAAAAAATGTTCAGATATATTAATTTTTTATTAATTAATAAATTTACAACATATCAATGTGAGTACAGCATTTAAGCATCAAGAAAGGAAGTATTTTGAGGATGATACTCCAAGATACTTCCACTTAAAGCTGGTACTATATACATCAAATAATATGTAAAAATCAATGCGATATTAGTGCGATATATAGAGGATACGGATCACGATCCCTATGCTCCTGGATATTTCAGATAACCAAACTTCTTTAAGGAGGTTATCTAGAGAATCTTGGCTACAGCTCTTATGTTCCCGGATATCCTATAAGACAGTTGTGGATGGAATTATCATTTCAAAACCATAATTTAGGAAGTAAATGTAATTGTACGTACGTATTCCCTAGAATAAATGAAACCCACTAACAGTATCAAGTACTATTAGTTAAGGTAAAATCTGCATTTTTTAAAGATTTCATCTAGATACATTCTAATTAAAATACTTTTTTATTAATTAAATACGAAATCATATTAAAACAAATAATCGTTACTTAAACCATATGTGTTTATAATTAAGTACTACAAGTCTTGAATAAATCAAAACATCATTACAATAGTGCAATATTACGACTACGTGTATTACCAATATCAAATATTATAATATTATTAAATATGTTTTTTCATACATATGCTATCGAATACAGTTCATTCGTATGGATTAAAACATAAACAAAATAGGCGTACAAAACGCATGCAGTAATTTTTATATCCATTTAATTTAACTATAATGACGTATAACTTTGTACCTTTGATGTAGTATATAAAGACTGATTAGTTTGTAAATTATCTTGTTACCATTAGTACAGTGTGTTTTATTCAAATCACGTCGATCTAAAGGTGCTCCACAGTAATTAGTTTAAGTTCTAATTACGAGCCAACCAAAGAGTAAGTTAACACTTTATCCTTTTGTTCAAAGGGAACACGGGAATACAGAAAAAAACCCTGTTACGCCATTTGAAGAGTAGTGTAGTGGCGTACATAAGGCTTCAGATTTATTCATAAAGGGAGTCGGCTCTACGGGAAAGCTTCTGGAGAGTTGGAACCTTTCTAGAACTAGATCTATTTACCGACTGGGAAAGAACGGTGTTGTTGTTTCATGTCGTTGTGTAGTGTGAGGTGAGACAGTGGTGTAAACAACTTCAACTAGATGCCAACCAGACTGGTTTCAAAAATGAATCCGGTCTGGATCACTTGTGTCGTGAATATGTACTCGTGGGCGCGTCTCAACATATTCACTGCTTGAGACGGCATCATACATTTGAAAAGCTACCTAATTATTTAATGAATGATATTCGATAACTGCGATAACTGAAAGATTCTCCAAAAGATTCGATCTGTATGATATCATTATTCGCCCATTCCAACCCGACCAGAGGCCCACTCGTGGAAATTCGGAAACCTTGGCAAAGTTCCTTTTGGTTTTGGTATCCAAATGCACTGGAATACGGTAGCACATATTCAGGCCATATTCACGTTTACATGGGAATGCGGGAATTTTTTCGCGTATGTTAGATTGCTGAATGCTCCAAATAAAGTCAGTTAAATTTTATTTCATTAACTTATGTTTGATTAATTTTTTATTAACTTAAATATTCAAATAACTAAGAGAATATTGGTAAAATAAACCAGCTCTAAATTAAAGTAACATCAGTGATTAATCGTCCAAGTTCAAGATTTCTTGTGTAATTTAATTCAAACATTTATTCTAACATTCTTTCAAGTTGCCACAATTGCGGTAGATTTTCAATATTTATCTCCGAATTATTCATGGTTTGCGAACCGGAGGATTTATGGGTTGGAGAATTTATGCGTAGACAAATTCAAAAGTTCAAGGCAGTTTGGCGTGCTAATAGACATTTCACAAAAATCGGCAAAGCGGACAGCCGATTTGCGACAATAGTAAATATGAAGATCAACAAATCCATGTGTTGGTAAATGAGCGGGTAGGGAATTCAACATCCAAAGGCAATCTGACGTGCCAAGCGTGCCAGTCTGCTCTATTAGACATTTTCCAAAAGTCAATCCAAAGCAGTCCTAAGTCACGACAAAGCAGAAAGTTAAGCTGTCAATATCGTAGGCAAATAAAGTGATCTGGAATTCATCTGTTGGTGAATTCGTGCGTAAGCAAATTCAAAAGTTCAAGGTAGTCTGGCCAGACTGTTTTGTTAGAAATATTCCTAAAGCGAGTTAAGAGCGACCGCAGGCCACAGCAAAGCGGACAACGGAGCCTGTAGGCAAGTACGAAGCTGTAGGAAAGTACGGGGACTTGGCTACTAATGGGTAGGCAATTTATAGGTTATGCTAGTTTTATTTAATATACCCTAAACAACTGTTGTGCTAATATTGGATTTTATAAGGTGACAGTCAAGACTAAAAGGATCAACTTTTGATTTATGTCAAAAATAATGCAACAAATGACTTCTAATATATTAGAGATGTGGTGTCGATCAGATGCACGAATTTTTGCACGAATAAAAATTAAAAGATTGTTAAAGATTTTTTTTAAACACACCTTAACCAATAAATTGAAAAAAGTGTAAATGAACTGAAGTGGCTTGTATGACGATTAATGATACTAACTTTATGTTATTTTAGTAACATAAAGTTAGTTCGGATGTAAAGCCAGGTGTAAATTGATATAAACCAAATTTAAATTTACAACATTCTGGAATTGTTATGGCTTGACCAACAATGTCAATACTTAACAGGGTAATTCATATTATACTCTTAAGTGTAGATACTAATATATCAAATTTAATCAATTAACGTATTTTATTTTGTCTAATTTCCAAGTTTTCTTATTTATTATGTTCCTAATTTTTCAAATTGAACATATTTTAAATTGAAGAGAAAGCATAATTTGTTTGAGTTTTTATAATATTATTATTTATAATATTTATAATACAATGAAAGTTTATCTATTTTTGCAATTACCACACCGAATTGTCCCCAATCGCATAATTCCTAATTGCTTGGATGATATGCCAACCGATTAGATTGTCTCTTCGTTGATTAATAATAAATATAACTACACTTAATTTCATAAGATCTCTTTAAGAATATAGGCATACAATTAAACGTATATAAAATTCAAATAAAGATTTGCAAGTTGGCATGCCGAGCCGAACGTTGTTAACTTCACAGAGTATTGGTCTCAAAACTAGTGCAATGGTGCGAGAAGAAAGCAGAGGATACTGATGAAGGCTTCAACTAATGCCAGAAATGCGCATCTACCCTTACCTTTCATTTTTTAAGCCGGTTTGAAATAATTAACTCACTTAACAAATAGTGCTTACAAAAGTAACACCATGCATATGTTATTAATTCAGATATATTTAGGCCTATAAAGAGAATCACCGAGATATCGTATTAAAGAGAATTGAATAACTTGGGCAATCTGTTGAAAACCTTGAAAGTAAAACCAATGTTTTCCAGCTTTTTTCTATAAAGACATGACACGCGCGATATTGTAGCTCTCAATCTTAAAGTTCGATATGTTCATGGCTAACTTCTCGCCGATCTAAAGGGCTATTACAAATTAACGAAATTTACTGAACTTAAAATACCTTCTTCTTAGATAATTTTAATATAAGGCGGGTGTTTTATATTAAAATATCTAAGAAAAAGGTATGTTTTCAAACATCTCAATTACATTTTGGCCAACTATCTGCACTTTTTTTTTTGTTTAATATAAACCACGCCTGTATAATGTAAATATAACAATAATGCTACTTTCCAAACCAAATCTTTCACATTTTTGGTTTGCTAAAGACTGCTATTACCGAAAGAAAATTTTGGTTTCATCGCTCCGGGTGGTCTTTAAAATTTAAATCGCTTTATGTATGACCAGAATGAGCAACGCATGTCCGAATACATCATGTCCAGTTCAATGAGTTTTCAAACTCAATACTATATTCATATTAAAAAAATCTTTTCAATATAAATTAAAACTTTATTTTCACAGGTAAGGACGGTTTTTACTTGATGTTAGTTTCCTAGAGTCTAGAGGTGTATGATTTTCAATGTAATTATTTTCAAACTTGAAAAACAAACTACTTAAAATTTTAAATATTAGTCTAACGATTTTCATGCGGTTGCTTGTTCAAAGTGAAAAATACATTGTGAAATTTGGATGTTGTCCTATATAGCAAAGAATTTTGCGGATCATTGGAGCAATTCAAAATGAGAAACCTGTCTTCCATGTGTTAATTTTTTGTCGCGGTTACCCTAACGGCATATGTCTTGCTTCCTAGGTTCCAGTTGAGTCCGGCACGCGATTATTTATTTTAGATGAAATTTATATAAATATATAGTTTTGAAGATATTTTTTCGGTTGGCGACGGGGGACTTGGGACGGTATGTTGACGGTGATTTCTCTTGCAAATTTGGTGTGCTTTGAGAGAGAGCCGCTGCTGGTTTTTAACTTATTAATAATTAAATAAATATACAGATGTATTTTATTATTAAATATATTTATTAGTTGTTTTAATTATTATAAATTTATTAATAATCTTCTTTTACATGAAATTTATTTGTACCAGACAAATATTATGTAGTAACAGCTACGCGTGCTTACATAACCTATAAACAAAACCTAAGTTGAATCGGACGAACAAAGCGTGCCTAATTAAAAGCGAATCAACATAACAACAAAACAATGTATTGTACGCGATTGTTCTAGACATTTCAGTATTGTTTGTGCTTCTCGACAATGGTAATTCTCCTATTATATCACGCCATTATGATATGGTTTGGTTGTTGCTAGCGACAAAAAAATCACTCTTGTGAGAGTTTTGCCGCGTGGCAATAAATGTCAAATTTGTTAATGTCAATTAATGGGGTCCTTTGTTCTTAGGAATACTAAGTGTGTTTTACTGCAAGTCATAACATTTCTAAATGTTATATTTCACACTAGAATAGAACACTAGCTTTGGTTGACTGTTGCATAAACCTGAACTATTCATATTTATCAGACTGAGAGAAATATGAAAATCAGTTGTCTAGTGCCAACTGGGCAAACATTGCGTTGTTTAGCTGCTCACCTCGAAAAGATGGCTCAACATGGGACAGTTGCGGACTTAGCCAATCCTGGAGCAGCCGTTCAGCCAAAAATATTGACTGCAGATGTCTACGAGAAGCCTCAGAAATGAACCAGACGACGGATCATGCAATTGGATATTAGCATCATTCGACTGAATAGATGTTATAGTTTATATGCACTAGAAGCTTACTTTAAAATCATAGAAACTATCGCAAAAGGAATAGGTTAATTATAGCGGCCAATCGAGAAAAAAAAAATGTTTCATTGGAAATTTTGCAAATATTAAAAAACAGATAATTAAAGGAAGCAAATAGGGTATGCATAAATTGGGAAATAATTAGAGTAAAAGACGAGGGAAATTATTATAGGAAAAGAAATGCTTTTCTCCCAATGCATGAAGGTCGAATTTAATATGGATCCATCAGTCGAAGTCAGTAATGGTACTCAAGTTCTGCTGTTAATTTTCAGCTTTAAGAATTTTTAAAATTAATTTCTCAAAAAGATATTATTGTTTTAATTCCTTATTGCCCAACTACGTCCGTTTTTAATAGCAGTTTGTTTGTATAAAATGTCTTCTCGTTTTGTATCCGACTTTGAAAATAAGATCACATTGTAATACATACATATAATAATCCAGAAAAAAAATTCAATTACAAATGAGCCTTACTTTTCCAAAACGTATTATGCTGAAGAAATTATAGATCTTGTATTTTGTTATAACACCACTTTATACTTTCTGGTTTGAAAGAAAACATGGGTTGTACAACTTCTGGAAAAAATACTATTATCACACAGCTGTGAAAAATACTCCCTGACTGCGGTATCAAGAAATGGCAACTTTGGTCGTAATGTGCAATATGTTATCCGATGGCAATCCGTTTTTTAGAGGATGTTCCTCCACACACTTGTGGAAAAATCAGCAAGAGAACTTACAGCGTTCGTTCAAAATGTTGACCTTAGTACTTAATTGCAGATGAATGTGAGAAGTGCACACTTCCATCTTTCTAAAATCATCTATGCTTAATCTTTATTTGGCATTTCCGGAGATTTTTAACTTTGTGGTATTGAGATTATTGTGTGCTATCATTCGCAATCATGAAAACCCTCCATAACCATAATCAGAAGAGGATTGGTGCATTTCGCTGTTGCCATTATTTGCACTAAATCTATGGGCATTGCTGCCTTTCATTGCCGCTTCCGTTTCTCTTCTAAAGCAAAATCTCGACCAGGAATGTATTCCCTTTATAGGAAATTTGTGTTCAATTTCAGCAATTATTCCTTTGGCCAGTAAGGTGAGGAACATTGCTAATACTATCTGGTATTTATTTTGTACACCGCAGTTGTACAATCAGACAATCAGCTCCTTCTTGTTTGTTTTAATCTCAGTCGTCAAAAATTTGTAGAGGCAGTGTTGAACTAAGACCTCTCATGATTTCTGTCGAAAAAACACATTATACCTGTGTCCATTTCCGAATCATGTACCTTGCGCCATGTATCAAGGATACGCATACAGCGAAAAAAGAACCAAAGCCTGGATAAAGAGTAATGGGAATTTATATAAATTTGTTTAAACGAAATTAATGGAAAGAAAGAAATAAGAAAACTCTTTTATACCTGCAGAAACTGACCCGACTGGTAGCGATTGTCGCTGGTGGCAATTGTCACTGGCGGCGATTTACAGGACATCTAATCGTTTCTCCTAAGCAGGGTACCTGTTAAAGAATGTGATATGACAGACGTTTTAACAACAGTTGTTAACTTGCGTACAAAACTCTGATGGTGGAGTTTTTGGAGACAGTGATCCTTCAGATGCTTAAACGTATCAGATGGCCAGTATTTGTCCGATATTTCTTAACATTTTCATCTACTTTGGGGGTGTTTAGCGTTTTTCTTTGCCTTACTTCCGTCGCCATCTATCTTTTCACCGCGACTGACGTCGCAGTAACTACAATGCAATTTGCAAATGTCACGGTATTTCCAACGTATTGACTTTGTTGAGTTAATTTACACGTGATCGGTATCATGTAAATGGGTAACCATAGTGGAAACCATAAAACGTGACACATATACCCTAGCCATGCATTAAACCTATAAAAGGCCACTGAGGCACTTACAACGTTTTCGAATGGCAGGCCTCAACTATTAATTAGGAAAAGCGGTACAGCTTCGGGCGATTTACAAAGAAAAACAATATTTTTGCTTAACATGCGAAACCTAAAAGTTTATATTTAAAAAATGCTGTTTGCATATGTGTTTACAAGTATAAAATAACACAAAAATCTTGTATGAAATAATCATTTAAAATCTTTTATTTTATAATAAAAGTTTCCAATATACGAACCGTTTGCGTATATAACAATAAAAATCGGACATCAAAAAGAACATCAGTAGCCATTTTTACATAATACTTCAGTTGGGTATGAACTGTCATGTTCAATAAGCATATACAATGATTACAAATGCATATACAAAGTATTCATATACATCCAGGCACGATGTTGAAAGATGCAAATAGGCATAATATTCATACACGACTGAACATTTTGAATATAGGACTTTAAAAGGCATTATAAAATTTGATGTTATAAGATGAAACATGCTGGGTTTGTATGCATACAGAATTATAATAAATTCATGATGATTTAAAAGAATTATACATGCGATTGAAGTAGAAAGATGTATGTATATGCCATCATTATGCACTTGTAAAAATTTATATCTAAATAATATCTAAAACGTGCTAATTTCGAAGTTTCGCGCCACGCGGAAGATACACATATTTGATAATTAAATTTATTATGATATTGTCATTATGTCATTGTTTTATTAACAACATTTATTGATTTCTTCGCGATTTAAAAGAAATATATTCTGCAGGACAAAGTTGTAGGTGATGCATTCAAACTTACCAATACATGTACTGCACCTGAATATTTCCATGTTTCTCTTAATAGTTATCTTAATAGTCGATGTCAATATGGTTATATTCGTAATAGATCTACAGAAATAGTTTATTGCAAATGTTTCTTATCACATGGGTATTTCTTTAGAGCTTTCGACACGGTTTCTCCTAAGTTTGTATCACTGAAACTAGAGGTTCTAGGAATAAGACGAAATTGCCACTATTTTAACAGAAGTATAAATAGTGGATATCCTTTTACCTATCTAAAAAGAAATTAAGCGTCAAATTGGATCACCACTTTTCAAGTTATCAGAACGATGAGCACCTTAAAGATCCGAATACAGACACTGCCCTTTCATATTTGTTATACACATGAGTGATTTGTCCAATCACATTACTAAGGCAGAGCTCATATTGTATACAGACTATAAATCTATCGTAGTAAATGCAGTAAGTCCTGAGGAATTGCTGAGTAAAAGAAAGAAAGCGGTATGGGATAGAAAATTTCTGATGCTATTACTCAAAATGGAATTGACTTACCAGATCGTACTGTCATGGTTAATTTTTAAGTTTGTTTATTGATTTAATGCCTATAAGTTGTATTGCATATGATTTATTTAGTATGAGGTGTTAATCCTTCATTACATTTTTTATTGTAAAGGCGTTTTAGTCATGATCACTTAGAATTATTTTTTGCCAGCATTAGAAATGTATGTAGAAACAATAACAGTTCAAGTACTTTACAATTCAGATCAACGTATAGAAAATATTTATTAGCTCAAATTGAACCTTCGATAAATGCGAATGTGTCTTCAAAAGATACAAATACATCATTGGAAATAGATTTTGCAAGACACTGCAATGGAAAAAATAAGAAGTTTATCTTTGTTCTGTAAAGGAATTGTAGGTACGTTGCTGGTAATGTGGTTCGTCATTTTTAAAAAACTAAAATATCACGAATGCATAATATTACTTTTAGAAACTGAAAAACATATCCTCTGATTCCAGTCAAAGATGTACATCATTCCCTAATTATTCCATCTTATAACATTGTGAAAAACTTAAAAACAGCTGAGACAGTTATTATAAACTATAAGACGGACATTTTAAATTGCAAGTGAAATATATGTTTATTATTAGAAACTAAGTTATTTAAACAGATTTGTGTTTACAAATAATTCATGAACATAACTGTTTACTGAATTATATGGTGACGATGTAAACCATTATATGTATTTAACAAAAATTGTTTTACAAAAAACTATATTCAGATACCTTTACACCATATGTGTAAAATACTCAATATAGCAGCTGTTGGCACTTTTTTGCGCTAAAAATTAACAAAAACAGTATTTTTAAAGGCCAGTAAAAATATAAATCTATTACCTTATATTGCATTGATTTAGGTATATTTTAAAAATTATTCTTCCCTTTCATTTTCCTCATTATAATAAATATCCTTCTTCATTCTATACCATAGTAAAATATTTAAATATGTATAGTCCGAATAAAAACTTGGGACATAAAAAATCAGTCTCAAAATTTAATAATTATTTCAAAATACTTTATTTATTTTAATGAAAATTTAATTTACTATTTCAATAGTAATATAATTAGTTTTAATGATATGATTATAAAACAAATATACCTAGTAAAATATTTGAATGTTGACCTCAACTGCCACGCTTACTATCACAAATTTTGAGTATGTAATTTACTAGTGTCACCCCACTAAACCAAACTCCCTCATCAGTTTTATATGGCCAAGGTTTTTCCAGGTGCCCTTGCTATAAAGCAAATGCTATAACGTATATCTTATCTGCCAGCTATCAGCTTATCATAATTTCTAAAAGCATTCCACTCGCTACCCGTTCCAGGCTGAAGAAGATGTTAAATTCTAAAGCCTCATTCAAACAAACTCTCCAATCTCCCAACAATATACAATCCCAACAGGGAGTAGAGTTTGAGTTAGGGTAGAAACCTCACACTATTGGATGCACGGGCATCCTTCGCATTTTGAAGGTTTCTCCACTTCCTACGTAAAACAAAAAAAAGTTTACTAGTATAGTTCGTTGATTCAAATGCATTAAAACGATTATGTATATCAGTTGGCTTGGTAATTGCAAGTTGTAAACATGCAATTCGTGATGTTTTGTGATTTCGATTACAATAATTTTACTTTTTTAAGTATATTATGACATTATATACGTATTAAAGGTATAATCTGAAGCAAATTAAGGTGAGCTAATAATTTATATTTTTCTTATTTGAATGACGGATTTATTAACCTACTAAAAATATTATATGTAATTCGATAGCGATGCAATACTTGTACCTTGGGACAGGAATTTGCATGCACCACGGGTCTGTCCTAATGTACATGCATTGTGTAAATGATTTTGAAATGCGTTGAAATGTTGTTAACAGAATGTTGTTAACGGTTTTACATTGCCCTGCATGCCTCGAAGTAAGACTGGCAAAATAAGAGAAGCTGTTGATACAGTTCGTCTTAAAGAAGCAGTAAATGATGTATTAACAAATAATATGAGTATATGAGATACATCTCGTTACACAATATTAGCAAATCAACTCCAGCACGTCATATAAAATTATGCTGTGAACCTGGTTGATGCCATTAGCTCGCTTTAAATTATGGTTTAAAAATATACCCGAAAAATGGACCAAGGTACAAGCCCTTGTTGTACCTTTGGACAAATTGCAGCAAACTATTTTATGTATATAATCAATATCAAAATATATATATTAAACTTCAGTAAAAATGATTTCTAATAGTCAAAAAAGTACTCGTTATATTGATGCTTATAAAATAAATTCATATTAAAAAATCTTGAAGAAAAAAAATTGCAATTGAAAATTGTCCTAAGGTACAACACAATCCGCTGATGCAAAGTCTTTGCTCAATTTTTTTCACAAGGAAAAAATCGCACTGACACCAAAACACCAACAACCTTATTGACAGCTAGGCATAAACGCTGTAGTTATCAACATATGTTTTGGAGAATATCTACCAATAAAACAACAACAAAAATTTGTCAGTCGGACTTCTAGAACCCACGAAATTTAAGAATTCCACATATTATCTGATCATACCTCGTACATTAATTGGATTTAACATAAAAATTTTGACACCGTCATGAATCATTTTTATCACTCCGTTATGTGTATTATAATTTTTATGTTTCAAACATATTACATAATTAATAGAAGGCATTAAAAATGAAAATCTATTCAGATGAAAGGGTAACACTATTGCAAACAAATAAAATATAATAAGTAATAAAAAAATGTAACATTAAACAATGTAGGCTAGTTTTGCTTTAAACAATAGATGACAAATGGACATTGTACATGAACAAACAAATAAAGGCCCCGTAAAATAACAAAAAATAAAAAATTGACCTGAGCCTCGTTAATGATTGCTACCATTTCATAATCAACCCTTTCAAAATCTCTCTTAAAAAAAATCATAATAATAATAAAAGGGCTGGCGCGCTTATACAATATATTAAAGACATATCAACCCTTTAGTTTTAAAAGCTGCCTGTTATAACTAACATGTGTTTTACAAGCTAGCGCCTATTAACAAACTGGTTTCCTCAAATTTTTTCTTCGAATATATTTTTTTCTAAAAGGCATTACGATTTATGACTTTAACTGACTTTGAAAAGTTTTGGACTTTGTGACCTATATTAGCAGCTGTTTAAGATATTAAACAATATTACTTGCATATCACCCTATCATCTAAATAATTTCTCATGATTTTTTTGCTACATCTTTTCGTAAATGATTTTTTGCTATAGAATAGTTATTAAGATGTACCATTTTCGGTACAACCATGAAATTCTGTTCTTCTAGTTAGAAATTATATGATCCTCCGAATCATAAAGTACTACTGTTTAGCGAACACACAGGATTTCTTAGTTCATTGCTTAATCAGCTCCAGTATAATTGCTACATGGAAAGTAGAGTCAGAAGTTGAATCCTTGAGCGATCATGATTTACAATACATATAGAAAATAATTAGCACTGGCAATTTAAAAATTCGGCAGGCATACATTACAAAGGGATCGGATCAGGATGAGTTTTCGGAAAATCTTGTCAAAGCTTTGAAATTTACGGCCAGAGCCCAGCAATTAATAAAACCAGCGGAAAAACTCTTTACAGATCTAACAAAGGACAGGACAGCTTGCAATTCCTGTGTGAGACGAAAAAGTGGCAAACCTAACCAACAACAAAGATATTGGTGGAATAACGAAATCGCTGCAGTGGAATGACGACTACAAATTAAAATATTACTTACAGTAAATAATAAAGCTTGCTGTAAGTGAAAGATGTGAAAAAGACTATGCCCCAGAAGTATAAATAGTTGCAACAACATTACTCCAGCTCCTTTGAATTTGAAACATACACAATCTTGATTTTGCTTATCAGTGCTACTGAAATTACATTTCACTTTAGTGCTCTCCACAACTGATCCTTTGACACTGTGTCAAAAACTGCCTGTAGATATAAGAAAGGTAATCACGCTAGTCCACTTCTGCTGAGAAACTTATGATCCATGACTTTCCGGATAGTAAAGATATGATCTTGAGTTTGACTATCCTTCCGAAATGCAACTTGTTCTTCTCCTAACTCCCCCTCCACTTTATCCCTGAGTTTCCACTCCAGAATTCACGTATATACCTTCCGGGCAATAGATGATAGGAACACTGCTCTATAACTCAAAGACTTGATTATACTCCCTCTCTTGTGGATTGGGGTTAGTATACTCATTTCCCAATCTGCAGGGATCTTGCAAGTTTCTCATGCTCTCCTGTAGATTTGCTACAGTCAACGAATAATCGTATCACATCCCACTTTCATAATTTCTGGTGCAATCAATTTCATCTGCTCTTGATAGCTTTTCTTATCTTACTTTGTCAATGGCCAAGCACTTCAAATTAACTTTCTGCCTCCCCCTCCAAACTTTTTTCTTTCTTCTGTTAACACCTCTTCATGTTCATCCCTAAAAGTTGCTTCATAGTGATGATGCGAAACGCAAAGAACTGCATGTCGTTCCATCACAACTCTTCCCCTTTCATCTTCAATACTCCTTACTTTCTTTCCAAACTTTACTTTCACACCTTTTATTGCCTGCCAGAACATTTCTGGTAAAAAAGTTCATTGGTTAATAATAAAATTATTATCATGTTTTTTTTTGTTACAGATTCATTTAAAATCTGCATTTATAATGAATGGGGTATGCGTAAGATGGCGTGGCTGGTTGGATTTGGAACGATTAGATGGTGTAGGTTGTTTGGAATTTCATGAAGAAAGAGCTGCAGCTGAAGACGCAATACTTAGAGAACAAATCGAAAGATATAATCAGCGACTGAGAGATTTCGATGATAAACAACGAGGATATAGACATGATAGGCCTGATCAAGAGCTTGAGGTATGTTAAAATCTAGTGTTGTATATGTTTTAGTTGATATTATATGTTTTAGTAATTTACTTTCAAAAATTGGTTTAAACTTTTTAGAGTGGTATTTTATGTTACAAAAGTCGCATCCAAACAGACTTCTAATCTCTGAATATCTCATGATAAACTCTGTATTAGTCTATTTTTTACCGTTTTGTTTTACTTCCTATTTCAGTTGCACTTTCCAGTATTATATTGTAGTTCCTTGTTTCTTTATTTGTTTTCCATATTCTCTCGTACCTCGTCATTTATGTGAGAATTCAACCTTTCAATTAACAGCTGTCTACATTCTGTTGCTAGCTTTGCGATGTCCGGTATTTCTAGGGCATCCATTAATTCCGAGTTTGTTGTGTACCATGGGGCATCAACTGATCTTCTAAACAGCTTGTTTTGTGCAATCCTTGCTCTTAGCTTTGCCTCTTTGGAGCCTCTTAATCAAAGCTCATATCCCTACATTAACTGAGGGCGAAACATACAATTCATGACCTACGCTCTGGCTTGTTAGCTTAACCCTGAATCACATTTTAGGACAGGGTAAAGTCTGCGTGCGGGGTTATTTGCAACTGCTTCTCGTCTTTTAATGTATAATCTCTAATCCAGCTTGTTGTCAAATGTACAGCCTGGTTTGTTTGAACTTGATGAGCTTGTGATTGTACTTCATCTTGCCAAATTTTATTACCTCTGTTTTTTCGCGTTGATTTAGATTTTTTATAATTCACAAATTTCTACGATTACCTGTAGTCTTTGCACAAGTCTAGCTTTCGCAAAAGAAAGATTTCGGTCACATGAGACATTTTTTGTGTCATCAGCGAACTAGTGTCTCCGTTTGTTTCAGGGGATCCACTTTTACCAAATCGCTTACAAAAATATCCTTCGCACGACGATCCATCTTTTCGTTGAAGAATCTTGTCCCACTTTAATCTGGAAAGTAATATCCTTTAGAAAGTTTTTGTAAGGATATTACTTAAGTACTGTCATTTTGAAAATCTAGCCCTTCTTCCAAACGTGATCGTAGACTTTTTCAACGTCAAGAAACGTAAATGCTGTAAACCGTTTTGATCTTGCTTGATGAATAATTGCGTCTAAATTTGTGCCTTGTTAGACAGCCTAAATTTGTGCTCATTTTTTTCAGGAAACCATCAATTGCGGAGGTATTACGTTGTTTACCTCTGCGTGTTCTTGAATCCAATTTTTCAATATTATTTCCATTATTTTGGAAGGACTGCTAATGAAGCTGTATTTTATCCTTTTTTTTTGCTACAGTTGCGTCTCTCCGTCATACTTGGAATTAACTGCAAATGATGCTTTTGTTTATGACATCACTTAACGTTCTAGTTGCTCTAAATGAAAAGAGTTTTAGTGCCATGCTAAGTATGTCGTCATTGCCTGAAGCTTTCGACGGATTTAGCTACTTTATTATTTGTTTAACTTCATTTTCTTCTACTTCTTTGTATTCTAAAAACAACGTCCTTTTTAACTTATGTAGTGATTACTCAAGCGCCTGATCTATGAGAGGTAGAGTAGCCTCGCTGTTAGAAAATTAATTTTAAAAATGGTTAGGTAAGATCTCCGTTTTTACTGTGTCTTCAAAGACCAAATTTCCATTTTAATATTTCATGGGAATGTTGTTTGCTGGTTGCTCTTTTTGGAAACAGCCATAGGTTTTCTGGTCCAGCTTGCTCTTTCCCTTGCATTTTTCTGTGTAGCATTTCTTTGACTTCTATAGTTTTTCTTAGCTTTTCTTTGTCTCAGCTTTTCTTTGTCAGCTTTCCGTATTTTAGCAAATTTCTTCATCAGTCTGTTTTTGTTTTCAATTACTTTCTTCTCCTCCTTGTTTAGCAACCATTTGTTTTCCATGGTCAATTCAGTAATAATAAGAGGATGGTCCGATAATAATGCATAGCTGACCTTTGTTGTTTGTTCTTTGTAGATCTTATGCATTTGGAAAATGTCTGTTACGTCACCTTTTCTGTTGCGCCTGTGGATGAAGTCCATAGAACAAATACAATTTGATCTTTTACTGCAGAAGAATATTATTGGCCAGCTTTGATTTAAAATCATATTCTTGTTATGCATTATTAATGCAAACAGTTTAACAACTTAGAAACACTAGAAGGAAACAAAAAGAGAGAAATTCTATGAAAGAAATCCACTTTGTCTAAACTATATATCAACAAAAAGCAAACTACTGAGTTGGATTCTGCTCTGGCTGGATAAAAACGCCCTTAGGATATGCATAGTATGCATACATACAGTTTTAAGAGATCATTGCGAGAAAATCTGTTTATGTTGTATGGTATAACTCCCACGCAGATTTTGCGTATATCGTAGTATACTTTATATAGAAAATCCCTTTTAAATGCTGAATGATCCTTTTTTGTTTAGAATCACACAAAGATGCGAGGAATTGTAATACAAATATTATGTAGCCGAGAAAGGGATTAATCCGATTTTAAATAATATAATGCACCTGTTTCTGATACCAGCTGATTTATTTTGTTTAAATGCTACTAACTAGGACAGTGTTTCTCAACCAATAGTTGGTTTTCACTTACGTATAGAAGGATCTAGGTATGAAGTGACCCCAATGCTGTTAAACCCTTTAATCATTAATATTGTTCAGATTTTGTTATTTTTTGTTTCCGTTAGCACATTTGTTATAGTTTTGTGTCCTTTTTCTCTCATCAGCTTTCTGTCTGAGTTTCGATACATGTGCATCGCTAAGTTGCAATAAATTATACTACGATACAGACCACTTCCCAGTAGAGTCAGGAAAGATAATAAATAAAGTGGAAAGCATTGGAAGGGGAAATTAGAATAGGAGTGAAGGATAAAGGGTAAGAAATACGAATGGGGAGTAAGTGAAAAAGCAATGTTTAGAGAGCGAATGACAAGTGTACAGTGAGATAAAAACGAATGGAATAAATGAAGTGATGGACAAATTAAAAAAAAAAGAAATTTAAGGGTAAAAATTAAGGGGGTTGGAGAGAAATGGAAGAATGTAGAAAGTGTTTACGATAAGGAATAGGAAAGAACAACTAAAGAGGTTTGGGATGTATTAAAGAAAGTGAGAAATGAAGAGAAGTCGAGAAATGGAAGGGATACATACAGGAAAAGAGGTTTGGAGGGAACAGGGAATAATGTGAGTAATTAATAATTTGAAAAATGAAAGTGAATACCTGCCAGTTAGAGAGGTAGTGGGGAATAAAAGTAAAATTTTCAATAGAAGCAGGAGATTTCTATAGAAAAGGCAATGGAGCACATACGTAGAATAAAGAAGGGAAATACTGTTGGTTAGAATGGGATTCCTGTGGATATATAGACGGCATTGGATAAAGATTACTTAGTGACAAGCTACAGAGGAGTGACAATTATGAATTGTTCACAAGAATAGTGAAGACAAGTTTGGACAAGGAAATAAAAGAAGAACATGTGTTGTCGCCATCGCAGAAGGTAGAGACACAGTTGATAATATAGTCATCATTATAAATCAAGAAGTGAGTAAGAGGAAAGAGATATACCTATTCATAGATTTGATATCGGCGTTCGACAAACTGGTAACAGAGAAATTATGGAGAAGAATAGAAGTAGTTGGTATATCTAAAAGTTTATATGGAATTACTCGAGAGTTGTATGATGAGAAAAGGTAAGAGCGAGAGCGGGAAAGGGTGTTTCGGAATGGTTTGTGGTAAGGAAGGATCTGAGACAAGTGTGTCCATTAAACCCAAACTTATTGAACATATATATGTCAGATTTGGAGGATGTGCTGAAACGGGGACAATCAGAAAGTGTCGTATTCGACAAGAAGATATGGTCGTTGGGCTATGCAGACGATATAGTGTGCTTGGTCAATTCAAGAGAAGAAATAAATGTGATGATTGATAGATAAATAAATACATGAAAAAAAAAAGGATTAGAAGCGAATGTAAAAAAAACAAATATTATGATATGTAAGTAGGAAAGGTGTGTTTAAGATGAATGGCTTAGGCTAGAGACTGTAAAGGAATATAAGTATTTGGGATACATGTTATGCAGGATTGGATCAGCGAAAGAACATGTAAGAATGATTGCAAGAAAAGCAAAAGTGAAAGTAGAAAAAATGAGGTGTGTATGGGAGGAAAGTTTTGGTGACCCAATGAGAATGAAGATACAAGAAATATGATGATTAATAGGGCAGAAGCATTGGTGGTGAAGAAAAGGGAAGAGATAGAAAGAGTGAAAATAGGCTATATAAAAAGAATATTAAGATGCGAAGAAGTAATGCAGGAATTGAATGAATATAAATTTTGGGAGAGTGTATTAAAGAAATTGTTATAAAAAAAAGTGATGATGGATCAAGAATAAATATTAGTAAAAAAAAAGGTGCATGCACAAGCAATGAAACAAGACGGCACGAGAATGGACGGAAATGAATGGGTGGGAGAGTGAAGCAATACAAATATTATGTAGAGAGTGAAGCAAAGTGTATAAGAGGATTGGATGGTCATGGTATACATAGTACGAAAAAAATGATGGCGGAAGATATGAATGATGTGTTAGAAGTGGAAAATAACCTGAAAGATCTGGAATTGGAGAAAGAAATAGAAGGTTTAAGGTGAGTAGGTGTAATAGAAACTATGATTGGTTGAAAGAGGATGGCGGTTTGCCAAGATATATAGCATCAGATAAAAGTATGAAAGAAAAGAGAATAATGGCGAAGTTCAGATATGGAAGTATGGAGAGAGGAAATAGGTACTGGATGAGGGATGATGTTAAGAAATGTAGAATATGTAGAAAGTAGGAGGAAGTATGGGAACATTGGATAAAATCTTGTTAGGGGATGATGTGGAAGACGAATGAAAGAAAAGAGAACAATTGGAGGGTATATCTGGAACCGAAAGCAATGAAAACAGTGATAATGAATCAATTATGACTGAAATAAATAGAAGGGAAGTATGAAAGGAGAATGAATGTAAATAATATGGATAGGGAAGGTGATGGAAAATAGAATAAAGAGATGGTGTGTGCGAAGGAAGAGTGAATTTTTCTCTTCCTTCTTGCTCGGTACTATAATTCTTATACTTGTAAATAACTTCTAAAGTGATATAGCTAGTAACTTGTAGTACTATATTATAACTTGTAGTACTATAACTTGTAGTACTATAACTTGTAAAGAACTTGTGCAACATTTACTTAATACAAATTTGTTGTTGGATTAATGCTGCTATGAATTTGTATTTATATGCCAATAAAGGTTATTTAATAAGTTAGTTGTGTACTATAATAAAGAAGGGATGCTTTCGCTACTTGAAGTATTAGGCCACGGCACTTTACAATTAGAACTATTAACGACGCCAGAATCCTCCGCGAAGTTTGCTAGCAAGTCTTTGCAATGTGGACCGCCATCATCCATCAGTGCAAACAGCAGAAACCTTTCATTTTTTCGCCTCTTTTTCAATTTCTTCTACCCCAATTTATCGAACATGTACGTGGTACTTCAGATTACTAAACTCTTCCGAGGTTAGTACCAGGACTTCGGTACTTGAGTCCCATACCTCTTGGGGGTATTTCATCTTCGGTTTTACTAGGCTACTCTATGATTTTTCTATCAGTGTACCGCTGCTTCCACTCAAATACCTTCCTATCATATGTAGTTTTGTGTGAGCCTCCTTTGTGATATTTGCAACGTCGCCTGCCACCTGTGGTTATGCGCTATGGTTACTCCTAAGTAAGTCATCTTCTCTATTTCCTCACTGCTCATAGGGAATTTGGTTTTTAAGTTTGGAAAACTTGAAATACTTTAATCCACCTTAACATTTTTTTTTTCATTAATCCGAGTTTGATGTGCAAGGGAAGAAGGTAGATATGAATTCAGGATTTACAAGTGATTGAGATGACACGTTTTTTTGTTCAATATTAGATTTGTTTTAGTCCATTGCTTTTGACAAAATGATGTTTGCGATCTCTTTTATCTCAATCTCGTAGAAAATAACAAAATTTTGTATATCTTTGTTAGAGACCTAACAAAGGTGCTATAACTTTCAAATTGCCGCACTTATTCCAAAAATACTGTTGATACTGTATCTTCAACAGCAAATCTTTATGTTGCCATACACCTCTTCTATGTGAGCTGTATAGGCAAGAGGTTTCTCATTGCCAATATAAAGATGCACAGCTTTTAAAATGAGTTTTGAGGAATCTATAAGCAACATCTATTTCTTAGGACCATGACGGTCTCCTATCTCACTCAGTAATAATTCGACACTAGTACAATATACAAAATTGCTTTCTGCTGAGAGCAAGCTTTAGAGGTCTTGTTCCCGTCAACGGTGAGAAGAAATTGTAGTTTCTGCTCCAGGAGATTTCAATCCTTCAATCTGGATGCCAACGAATTAGATCATTGAGTTGAAACTTATTGATTCCATAATGTTTTGTAGAAGTTCTACCAAAATATGCTTGTCTAATGTCGTCTTTTTCAAGACTTAATTGTAAATATTCATCGCCAGACTTTTCTGAAGGTAAACTCCAATTTGCAGATGGCATTACGATTTGAAGCTCATCGCTGTGACGATCATACCTAATAGCTAAAGGGAGATTGGAGCACTTAATGGTCTTCTTGGTCTTGGTTGTTATTCCAGCAATTTTGATAATGCAGAAATAACAGTCCGTGGAGTGGTCCTTTGGTTCCCTCCATACCAATGGAATTGCAAATGGCATATGTCGCAACTTTGCGTTAAGTCAACCAATAAAATATAATATGGCACAAGACGCAAAACAACTATGAGGTGTCCAAGATTTATCCTGATCACCAATTTGACACCAGAAATATTGTTCATATGTCTTTTTTGTCAAGGGAGTAATATTCCTTCTTTGCGATTTGAAAATTAGTTCACGACACTAGCGGAAGTTATTTGGATGATTTTCAGAATTTTAAGGAATCGTATAAAAATATACCCTTGAACGCAAGGTAAAGACGAATAGTTCACTATAAATTAATATAAACACATTTCTAACTCAATACACAGGTCTAAACTAAACGGAAGTTCACTAGATTTATTTTGAGAGGTCTAGCGTGTATTTGATATCTTTATAGAAATCTATATTATCATTAAAAGTTTTATTAAAAGAAGGTGACCACCTTCTTTTAATAAAACTTTTATTAATTTTGAATCGTCAATGTTCAAATCTTTCTTTAAAAAATAAAATATTTTAACAAATTGAAAGTCTTCTAAACAGTCGTTTATCTTATATAGATTTTCTCAAATCTATAACACCAAATAACAACTATTGACCTATATCTTCTAATATGACATCTGTATTATTGATAAAGGTCGATTAGATCAATGCATCTAACGTAACAAGCAGACAAAAAACTTTGTTGATTGTATTGTTATGTTAAAGTTTACGTAACGTTAGATTTTTGTGAAATAAATATTTAAATATAAATGCCGCCGAATAAATACTCTTGTTGACTTGATACAGGTCGGACATATGCTAACAAGCAAAATAATAGTACAACAAACAACGAAAGTAGTTGGGGTTCTTGATATGTCCTAAAAAAAAATTGCAACCATCCAAAATCTATAACTATGTAAATAATGGAGATCAAGGTAATAAATAACAATTTGTAGGAAACAATATTAGTCATTTGAAAATAGTATGACTAATATTGATGAAAAATAATGATGATGAGGCTCCTTCTAATTAACATTGTTTAAATCAGCATTTCCTAATCGTATAGTGTTATTTCCTTGTGGCTTAATTTTCTTAAGCCTTCGTTTAAATCAATTTTAAGCCCATTGATGGGTGAATGTAAATATTACTGACATTATAAATACAAGAATAGAAAGTAATCCACTTTTAATATTTTCAAGAAATGAATGAAAGATATGTACCCAAATTCAATAAAAAATAAATATTTTAAAACCTTTTACAAATACTGCAGTTCTTCAAACCATGAACCAACAAAAACGTTTGATAGCATATTACCATCATAAACAGATAATTTTATAAACAAATCATATTATACACATGTAAGGCCTACATAGTAGCTCATATACGCAAAGTTACAGGAAAAATTATATTACATTGTATGAAACATATAAACTGCTTTTGCAATTGAATAAATGTTGTTATCAGTGGCTGGAACACATCATAATTTTGGGAGAGGTTCAAAATGATTAATTTATTGAAAAGTTCCGTTAAATTAGAATCAGAATTTTTTCAATAAAATTCAGTTTAGTTCAGAAATTTCGCTCGCATATAGTATACTTATTGTATTAAGCGTCGAATGAAAGTAGTGCCATCCTTGCATGTAGAATAGAACGCGTCGTTGCCAAAATTTAAAATTTACAAACATTTTGATATATTTCAGGAACTATAAAAAATAAGACACTTTTTTCTAAAACATTTTTTTCTAAAATTACAATTTAATATATTTACAGGATGTTTTTTGTTTTGTAAACTTTGCGATCGATTTACTTGAGACCGGCTATTGTACTACATTAAATATCTCTGTTTCTATGAAAGTTGAAAAAATTAAATTTGGGGAACAAGTGTAAGACCGAGAGATCTCAATTGCTAAGCGGACGGATACGAAGAAAAAGTGACTCAAAAGCAGTAGAGGGGGGGAATTAAGTGAAAATGGCAACAGACTGCGCCAAAGCTGAAGAAGACTGTCCACGTCGTACGCAAATACTGAGAAAATGTGAGTCAAGAGCGGCCGTGGGCCGCAGCAAAGCAGATAACGAAGCTTTCCGCACCGTGGGCCAATATGAGGACCGGAGGATTCATGGGTAGGCGATTTATAGGTTAGGCTAACGTTGATTAGTATACCCTAAACACTTTTGTGCTAATTGAATTTAATAGACGACTTAAAAAGTGACAGTCAAAACTAAATGGTTCAACTTTTGTTTTATGCAAAATCTAACAAAACGCAGGACTTTCAGTATATGAAAAATGGGGTGACGATCACGTCCACCAATTTTTTATACTATATCTAAGGTTAATAATAATACATCATTTGTAGGTAGATTAATTGATACTAACTAGTTGTACGTTCTATGCATACAACAACGGTTTACATTAAATATTCATAATGAACTCTAGTATTTGTAAATATAAATTCTTATACATACATATTTTAATATCATAGTACTTGACATTGAATAAGCACGCCTTAGCTAGCATTGCCTTTAATTGTTTTTCTAAATATATTTCGATTCTTCACAATCATATTACTTAACAAAAAAACATGTATAGTTCAAGTATGTAAACATGTTTGTAAAAGCATATTAGCACAATGATTCGGACATGCAGAAATTGATGATGGCAGGAATATTAGGACCACTATAGTTCACTCAACATCCCTAAAATCATTGAGTGACTAACTAACCTGGGCTTTCCAGTGATTAGAAACATATACACTAGTGGGGTAATAGGTGTAAAGGGAGACCACTATAGTTCACTCTACACCCCAGTCGAACAAAGGTGTTAGAAACCTACACTCTAGTGGAACAGTAAATAGGTAAGATAGAAAGAGAAACATGGCTACGTAAAAACATGCAATGGAACAGTGAAAAAATATATGAAAACGCTTACCAAATGCATTACCTATCCGGTGGTTGTCGTTGGCTCTCGCTCTGCTTAAATTTCGTCTTGGCTGGTCGTCGACTGCTGGCTGCTGCTGCTGCTGCTTCGAGTTCATAAAATGAACCACACAGGAGGCACCACACAACTGTGGCCTCATTACATGGGTCAGCGTGTAACCAACCACTCGCTAGTTACTAACCATATGGTATCCACTCATTTTAGTGTAGCAACAGCAGTTCAACGCACAACGACAAGCCAATACGTATATATCAATCAAAATAACTTAAGTCCCCTACTCGTATCTATCAACACTATAATCCGTCCCTATTATTACAGAAGTGCGTGCTTAAACATAGTTACCGCAATCAATCACTGGACCGATTTTGCTGCTGTTATCATTGTGTCTTTATTAAATGCGTTTACTTAAGCATGATCATATATTTCAACTGTATTTATGTTTTATCTTATGAACTGGTTTCTTTCCAGGGCCGTGTTGTCGTAATTTATTTATTTAATTTATTCAGAGTAACATGCTATGTTATAAATTATAAACAAGGAAAACGAATAAATTGTAAAATGTTATTGTCATATAATTTGCTGATAAAATTTAATTTTAGGAAATAACGATAGATACATTTGCAATTTGAGTAAAATACAAAAAAAAAATATCTTGGGTGAGCTTCTTTAGACAAGTCACTAAAGGAAACCAGAATTCTGATCTGGAAAAAGTACTCGTGATAGTCAATTGTTGTGGCCTTAAATAGAGCTGTTACATAACAATGGCGCCAAATTCGGTCTAGTGTGTACTAGGAAAATTGGTCAAAATCTTTCCTGAGCAGAAATATGATTGAGACATCCTGCTGAATTATATTTGTCAATTATTTTAATTTCGATATTCGGTTAATTGATAGTTTTCTATATACCCCGTATACCTTTAACATTACAGAAGCGTGAAATAAAATCGAAAGTTTCAAAGAAATCAAACAATTCCGCATCCACCTATATGATATTCAATTTTCTATGTCGTCACCTTTTCTCTTCCTGTCAACAATCGCTCAAAGAAAAAAAAAACTACGGAAATTGCATCCAGGTTAGTGTGACGCATGTCACAGATTTTGTATTTTGCTTGGATGCTAGCCTGTTGTGAGCGTTGCGAAAAAAAAACCCCCCGCGCGTATTATATGTGTGCACGACGCACGGTACGTAAAGTTAGGGATGAAGGGGGAACCCCCATAGCGGTGACTAATAAAGGCGGGACGTGACGCCAATGAATTAAAGAGTGCGCGTAGGCTTCCACTGGTGCGATGAATATTGTATAGGAGTGGATCTAGCTGATAGGATTTATTATTTTGTCAATTTAATGTTAATACGAAATTTTGTATGCACTTAGTTTGTAACCATCTTCTTACTCAGATGGTCGAATTATAAACTTTTAGTCAGAATATAAGCTCAATTTTAGGCGTCCTGACTCTTGGCAATTTAAGAAGTTTAACTAATCAATAATTTAAACCAGTTACCTGTTTTAAATAAGAAGTTTGCTTGTCAATTTAGTTCTGAATGAAGTCTGTATCTTTAAAGTTGAGACTAAATACGGTCCTTAATGTTGACATGTCTTTAAATTGGAGGTAAAATAAATGTTTCGGTTTTCGTTTATTATTTTTGCTCATTGTTTTACCATCAAAATCCTCAAAATTGTCTTACCTCAAATTGTCTTAATCAAAATTGTTTTACCTCATTTGTTACTGTATATATTCGTTTAGCAATTATAATTATCCAAGGAGCATATATTTCCACTTATTTGCCATGTTTGTCGGGGTCTCCCCGATCTTCGTCTTCCCTGGGGGTTCCAAACAAGAGCCTGTTTCGTAATGTGTTCAGGGTCTCGCCGTAGTGTGTGGCCAATCGAGTCCCATTTTCTCCTTTTTATGTGAGTAGCGCATTGAGAATGTCCTGTTCTCTGCCATAGTTCTTCGTTGGAGATTATGTTTGGCCGTCGGAATCCTAGGTTGTCAAAAATTGGTTCACTGTAGCTTATATTTTGATTTAGTCTGGCTGTTGTCATCCATAAGTCACACACGTAGAAGAGTATTAATTTTACATTCGACTCCAGCAATCGCAATTTTGATTATAAAGATTTTTCTTTTGACCTTCATATTGGGCGCAGCTGGGCGAGAGCTGCTTTCGCGTTCTTTAATCGTTTGACAATATCTTTATCTACACCCTCAGAAGTTGATATTACGCTCCCTAGGTAGCAGAAGATTTCGAATCTTTCAATAGTTTCTCCATGGACGAGTATTGGGTCATTCTTGTTAACCCCACACTCATAGCTCTATTTTTTTTGGTCTGTTGATCTTCAGGCCAATTCTCGCTGCTTCAGTTTCTAAAGTGTCTAGTTTGGTCTGCATATCTCAATGCATCTGGGTCAGGAGGCAGTTATCGTCTGCAAACTCCGGGTCTTCTAATATCTCTGTGATTCGCCAATTATTCCCTTCGTTCCGTTGGCCACTACTTTCCGCATTATTTAGTCCAGCGTTACTCAGAATAGAATAACAGTCTTCCTTTACTCCTGTTTTTATATCAAATGCATTAGAAAGTTCTCCCTCGTGAAGCACTTTTCCTTTGTAACCATTGAACATTGCCTTAATTAAGCGCACTATTTTTTCTGGGACTCCGTAATTTCTTGGCGCTGATCTTAGACTATTTTGGCCTATGCTGTTAAGGCCTTTTCAAAATCGACAAACGTCAGATATAATCTTCCATCTAGTGCTTTCCTGGTGCGATGTAATGGAATACGCAACAATTTTTACTTGGTGTAGAAAGAAGCGTTATTTCTCTCCAGTTGTTGCATTCGTGGAGGTCTCTTTTCTTATGTAGTATGACGAGCACCCCCTTTTCCATTCAGCTGGCATTACCTTGGCGTTTATCACTTCGTTTAGTAGAAGTAGTATAATTTCTGCTGCCAGGTTACACTTCTTGATTGCTGTCACCACCTCTGCTCTAGTGATCGGGTGAAGATCTACTTTTAGTGGTTTCACATTTTGTTTCTCTTTCTATTTGTTTGGGCTCACTGCAATGAGTCGGTTCAGTAGTTCCATGAAGAATTCAGCCCATCGTATGAGCTGCTATGTGGTGTTCGTGAAAAGGTCTCCTTGTGTACCTTTTACTGGTTTCCTGTGCTTTAACTTTTTTTTTAGACAGTTGTTTGGTGATCCTTACAGTTCTTTGCTATTTCCTTATCTTGCATTTTCTTCCGCATTTTCAGCCATTTCTCCCACCAGTATTCTGCTATCTTTAACCATGATCTACGTATCCCAGCAATAAAGCACACGTCTCTCTCATGGCTTTCTTGAATTGGCTCCGATGGTCTTCTGCATCCAGTTCCTCGTTTTCTCTTTATAGTGCTAGGAATAAGTAAATTTAGTACATTTAAAATAATTTATTTTATTACTGCTAAATACCAAGGCTAAGTATTTAGAATTATATGAAATAAATTAGCAATAAGTTTAAATATACGCACTATGCAAGCTACATGAATACTGATATAGTAATTTAAAAATCTCTATTGAGTGTAGAAACTCATTGTTCTAGAAAGCTTCGACGAAGCAAAGAGAATTTCTTTTTTTTTAGAAAGAACTAAATCTATACATGTACTCTGACTGCGCGCAAATAAATCTATGGTTCCGATAACATACGTTTGTTGCTCGCTGCTACGGAGAGACGATATTTTATATGCAATTATTAGCCATAAATATAAGAATATATAAACGTCTAGCTTTGTCCGTCTGCCTGCCTGTCTGTCTGTCTGTCTGTCTGTCTGTCTGTCTGTCTGTCTGTCTGCCTGTCTGTCTGTCTGTCTGTCTGTCTGTCTGTCTGTCTGTCTGTCTGTCTGTCTGTCTGTCTGTCTGTCTGTC
>WYDF02277287.1:0-17468 GCA_009867245.2 Adranes taylori | reverse complement strand
AATCATTTAATTTATTAATTCTTCCTGAATAAAAGAATATTGGAAATCAAAAAAAAACTTAACTGCAAATCTACCCCATGATGTTTTAGACTATTTAAAAATCATTTTCTTTAGACGCATTTAGGGTTTGTTGCGTTCATCTAAAAGATTTACCTAGAGATCATTTTAAAATGTATTAAATCTATGAAATATTATTTGCATCACCTACCAAATTTCTTTTATATGTTAAGTACAGGAAAATATAAGTTACCTAAGTTAATCTACAATGCACTAAAATGAATATATACATATGCATATCATATTTGCATACAACATAAAAGAAAACATGTAAATGAGTGATGCTTGTATGTAGGAAATTTTGCATATGTTTTACTAACTAAATGAAATTGGATTCGTAGGGAGAAGTTATGTTGATTTAATTTCAAGAGCCCGTGAGAAATTCTCCAAATACCACCACTTAACTTAAAGGATATTTGATTTAATATAGACTGACTATGAAAGAAAACCTTTGATAGAATTTCTTCGGAATTTTTGCTGTACTGACGAAGCATATAGGTATTTAAGCTCTCAACTACTATTTTCTCAGACCGCTCAGTAAACCTCTTATGAATAAGCAATTGAATAAATATTTAATCTTTTATGTAGTAATTTTTAGCTTCCACGGTTGCGGTAAATTAGCAACGGTGGAAGCTGAAACGCGCAGACTTAACATTGAAATTCTAGGGTTGAGCAAAGACCGATGGATGCAGGGGTTATCACGACACGACATGGCGTTTTATAATTTTTTTTTGTGGGAGAAGTAGATGCTAATCATATAAATGTCGTTGCAATTTTTATCTCAGCAACAATTTGTGGGACAGTTTATGGAAACATTCCAGTGAATTGTCTAATTGCGTACTCAAAATTGAAACATCATCTAAGTTTATTTCGATGTTAAAGGATTGAGCATTTGACTCTCACAAAAAATGTATATACTTCAAGATAATTAGTTGCGATAAAATGTTTAGCGGTGTAAATAAGTTAGAAATCAGCGGACGGTCATTAGGAAAACTCACCATAGATCCGTTTTCCGATCAAAAGGTAGAAACAATATTAGTTATTGATAATCCCCTGTGCTATTATTTAAATCTTAAACAAATCCTTTTAGAGAAATCCATAGAGAATTACGCACGGGACAAACCCCATTGACCGACATCATCCACTAGTGGTGAATGGAGACCGACGCACTAATCAGGGCTAGAATTATTTACAGAATGGCTAAAGACTATTAAACTGGCCGTCATGAATCGCAACTAGCCATTATGTACAATCCGTGTAGGGTTGATAGTCCCCCATCGAGTGGAACTCCCATCGAATATAGGAATGCCTCTCAAATATGGGTGGAATCGGAGAAATAAAATACCCGGGGCGGCGGAATACTAAACATACCCTGATATAGGTCAGCAGCTATGTCAGTACGGAGGTAAGGCGATATGATATAGTTATCAAAATACGGTTTATTATCCGACATTCATGGGCAATAATCAACATATTCCACTGAATTGGTCCTGAGGTGAAGAAATCAACGGGAAACTACTTCATCAAATTCCCTAGGATGATTCTTCTTCTTCAAGTGCCATCTTCGTTCCCAAGGTTGGCAGTCATCAAAGCTATTCGAACTTTTTATACGGCCAATCTAAAAAGTTGATTTGTGGAGCAATTAGACCACTCTCGCAAGTTTCGTAGCCGTCGTCTTCCTCGAAATTTTCCCTGCATTATTAGTTGCAAAAAGTTATATTTATCTCCGCGCATTATGTGTCCTAGATATTCTAGTTTAGGTGATTATTTATATTGATCATTACTTCTTTTTATTTCTTCATCCTTTGCATAACAATCTGTTTTGTAATTCTGTCCGTCCAACTTATTCTGTGAATCCTTCGGTACAACCACAACTCAAAAGCATCTAGCCTCTGTATCTTTGTTTTCTTTAGGGTCCAGCATTCTACCCCATAAAAGAGCACCGAGAACACATAGCATCTTAACAATCTCACTTTCAAGTCTAACGTAAGGTCTTTGCTGCAAAATGCTCGTTTCATCTTCACAAAGGTAGCTCTTGCCTGCTCTATTCGTATTCTGATTTCTTCCGAGCAGTCATTCTTTTGATTTATCATAGTACCTAAGTATTTATATTTATCTACTCTTTCAACCGTATGGTTTTCTAGAACGAGATTTACATTGACTTGAGGTTCCTTTGACATGAGCATAAACTTGGTCTTTTTGGCGTTCAAAGTCATTCCGTGTTTTTCACTAGCTCTGGCCACTTTCTCTGGAAGAAACTGTAGGTCATCTAAAGAGGTTGCTATTATAATTTTGTCATCAGCATACCGGATGTTGTTTATCACTTTTCCGTTCACTTTTACTCCTCTGTTTTAAATCTCTGATGCATTTTCTGAATGCATTTCTTCTGAGTAAATATTGTATAGCATAGGCGAAAGTACACATCCTTGTCTACTACTCATTATTTGAATTTCGGTGTATTCTTGAGTTCCGACTTTGACAATTGTTTTTTGGTTAAAATAAAGCCCTGAGATGATTCCGATGTCTTTGTCGTCCTCTTTTTTCTCCTTGAGAATATTTATGAGCTGTTCGTGTCGTACTTTATTAAAGGCCTTGTTATAATCTATGAGGCACACGTACAATCATTGGTTCATATCCACGCAGCGCTAACTAACACATTAACCGCAAACAACGCTTCCCTCGTGCCTAGTCCGTTAAAAATTCCCAACTGAGTTTGAGCTTATATCTTGTTCCAGTTTTCTATATATTCTATGGTGAATAATTTTGAGAAGAGTAATTAGCGAAAGGCTCATTAAACTTATTGATCGGTAGTCAGTGCATTGCTTAGCGTTAGCATTATTCGGAAGAGTGACAAAAGTTGAGACAAGCCATTCTTCTGGTATTTCGTAAACGTAAACTACATTAAATAGATTGACTAGTATATAACTTCCTGTTTGGTTATTGCTGGTGCGTGGTTTGGAGGCAATTCTTCTGGTTCATTTGTATTATCCTCAAATAAGTCTTTAATATAATTTTCCCAATTTTCTTATCTTTTCTTTTACTTCTATAATGAGCTTTCCATTTTCATCTATTAAAATAGATGTCTGTCTTCTTTTTTGAGTTCCAGTCAATTCTTTTACTTTTTGATGAACTCTGAAACTATCGTGTTTTCTTTGCAAATCCTCTATCTCTTCACTTTCTTTTTGTAATATTCCTCTTTTGCTTCTCTAACTCTATCTCGGATTTCTCTTTGAACATTTTTGTATTCTTCGATGATTAGAAGTGTTTAAAAAAATTCTCTTCTAATATGCTCGAGAAAATCAACAATGGCCCTGAGTAATTGAAAAAATAGGAACATGGAATGTATAACGATTAAATATACCTCCATTGGGTATAAGTGAAATGAGGTGGTATGGTATAGGAAACTGTTGTTTAGACACAATCATGAAAGCCATCAAGAACTGGTTACCATTATCGAATCGCACAGCAATTACATGCAAGACAGTTCGATTTAAACATTGTTCAAACATATGGGTCTATTGCTTATGCACCTAATGACGAACTTGAGTAATTTTGTGCAGATGTGACTAGGGCAATTATGTGACTAGAGTTTTTTAAGACTCCTAATATAATTATTGTGATTGGCAATTTTAACGCCAACGTTGGAGGCATTGGAAGATCTGAGGATGTAGTTGGAGATTTGGGCTTGGATGCATCTAATGAAAGAGGCGACAGATTTGTACAATTTTGTTAGAAAGAGGATTAATGATTATGAATACTTTTTATACATTACATCCAAGAAGGGTGCATTTTATTTTTATTATTATTCTGGGGGCAAGATAATCACCTCAACCATGCCGACCTATCTTTTGTAATATACCCCTTTTGTCGTTTAGAACAATCTCATAAACTTTGTGACTATTTTCGGGCATTTACTGCCACGTCTCCGATATTGACATAAGATGTGTTTTGCCCTTTCTGCTTTATCATTGCATAATCGGCATGTTGGGTTCTGTACCTTACCAATTTTATGCATGTAGTAGTTTAGAGGACAATGCCCCGTAAACGACCCGTATGTAGGGGGAATTTCTCTTTGTTGAGATTGAATATTCTGGTATTCACCTCAGATTTCAGGTCTATAAAGGCCTTTGAATGTTTTGACCTGGGACTTTGTTCCAGTATTTAATTCTGGCTTCGTATTCCCATTGTCTTAATATCCACTTCCTGTGTTATTTAGTGAGCCCACATCACGGACCGGGGCCTATTAGATTACACTTTGTCCCTTGTCTGGTTAGCTTGTTCGCTATTTCATTGCCCGCAATCCCTGAATGTGCTCTTACCCACCATAACTTTAAATGGTTATGTTCTTCCAGTACTTTCAGTGTGTCAGGCACTCCCATAGAAGCTTAAAATCACAGGTTTTAGCATGTAATAGCCCCTTTCATGCCTTTGTTCATGAGTTCTAGAGCACTGTTATCAATGGGTACTATTTCAGCCTGTAGGATAGAGGTGTGTGTACCCAGTGAAATCACTGTGCATACACTGTAGCCCCTGCTCTACCACTGTTTAATTCAGAACCATCTATATACCATTCAAACGCTGCTTTGCTACATGAAGGTTCATTTTCCCAGAGATCCCTGGTATGAATGGTACCTACAAGTAGTTGTTCAAAGTTGAACTTTAGTGGCTTGCCATTCCATCTGCGATCTGTGCCGACCCCGGCACTTTGAGGATTTTTAAATGTCCCATAAAATTGCCTGGCTTCATTCTTGTTATCCTAGCGATAGCCGTGGCCTGATTTAAAGCCTGCCTCTTTACTAGTAGGTGCATGGAAAGCAATCCTTTGAGTGCCTCCAATGAAGCAGTGGGACAGGTAGGCATTGCCCCAGTTATGCAAAGACATGTAGTTCTCTGGAGTTTTTGTAGTACGCTCGGTGCCTTCCTTTGTTCTACTTTTGGCAACCATACTAGAGCTCCATACACTATAATGCATCTTACAATTGCTATATAGGCCCAATATGTCATTATTGGTTGTAAGGCCCTAGACGCTCTTTATTGTAATTTCTGCAGATGTGCGTTCCAGGTCAGTTTGTGGTTGAAGTACTTGACCTCCCAACTTAGCGTAATTGCCGTATCACCCAGGACCAAGGACCCTATACTTCTTCTTTCTCGTGAATGGCACAACCGTCACTTGGTTGGGATTAATGCTCAGCCCATTTTCTTTGCACCACTTTGTTGTGATGTTTAGGGCCCTTTCCATTCTGGTATTAATATTCTTTAAAAATATAAGTTCATCAATTATTTTAACAGAAGTTTCTCTAAAATGTTTTTCAAATAATCGATTCGCGTTATCTTTTATTTCTTCCCCAGATAGGTCTTCCCCAGATCAAGATATACAGATCAAGATATACAGAATCAATAATACAGAGGAAATCATCGATTCTATGGTTTTGAGTTGAGATTTGGGCTTGAGTTTTAACATGGTATTGAGTTTTGAGCATGGGATTGAGTTTTAACAGTGCATGTAGTTTGAAACTTGCAGAAAGTTAATTACGTTCTGCTATTCCCTTTGCTTTTCAAAGTATTCTATCCCAATCTTCTAGATATTTGCGGATTTGTAGAATATGGTTATTCAAGTTCTTCCCTTCCACATCTAAAGTTGCATTTCAGGCTTCTATCACTAGATTTGTTTGCTGTAAGCAATTAAGTATTTCAAACCAAAGTTGTTACCAGAATATATTTGAAAGAATCTAAGTATCACTTTATGGAATATAATTCACTACGTGCATGGGATTGGAGATTAAGTAATTCTGCTTCGTCTGCAACATCCTTGGTACTTGATACGTGTCTTGCGACCGGTTTTACTGTTTTGATTCGTGCAGATAAAATTTCCAATCTCTGTGGACTACGGCTAAAGAAATTATTCATTTACTGAATTCTTCCGAAATATAATATAGTTTCATTACATGTTTCCATACTGTCAACTCCTATTAAATTCAATGTGCGGCTTCTGTAGCTTGAAGAAACACAGTTAGGATTTTGTTTTGCAGACGCTTCTTTTACCTGGGACTCGCGAACTTTCTTTACATGATCGTATAATATAGGGTCGTAATTACAAAGTCATTCTACGATTCCTAGAAAAGTTCCTTCATGAGCATCTTCAATATTCCTTAGAACCCAAAAGTGCTAAATCTCGCTCACTTAAAAATGTATCACATCTGAAATTCGCTTGAGAATTTCTTCCCAATTTCTGGCTTCATCTATTATCTGTTTTCAGATTAAACATCTTAGTCTGGAGTTCGACCGAGAATTTTTAATTTGCGATTTCTAATGAACATAATTCTGTTTATGTTCTATGGAGTTTTCATGACTCGGTATACGGCCTTCCAAATTTTCTCCAATACCTTTCAATGGTCCAACCTGATAAACTATCAAGAATAGATACTCTCCAGTCCGTCCTATCAGAACTTGGTACACAAAATAAGAACAATTTTTGCTCCAACATTACCAGCCTCTTTCATATGATTCACCATTGAATAGGATTTGTTCAGAAGGCGATATAGAAAAATGTACATTTGGATTACTTTATTTCGATTAAGTTATGCAATCATATCTTCATATTATATCATATTATTTACTTTTTTATTTGACGACTTTGGATGCTCTTGTTCTCTTTCTAGGCCAATCGCATCATCATTTATCAGTGATACCGTGATTCGAATATTATCCGGTTCCTCCACTTTTGTAAGAGGTTCTGATTTCTTCTCTTTTGGTTTATCGACAACTGATGCAATCCGCAGCAGACTTTTTTATTTTTTTACCAGTTCTGCTTTCCTCAGCATTTTTTCCTGCTCCACTTGGATAAGTTCTTTTCATTCAAATATAAAATGGCAAAACACAACACAATATCTTGATTTTACTAGACCACTACCTAAAATTAAGTTGCTAATGAAAGTAAATACAATTTAAAGTTGTTGTTTTGTTCCAGATTTGGAGCCGAATTAATTAAATTAGTGTTCCAAAATATTTTCTTTAATTCTCAAAAGTTAGGAGAATCTTTTTGTGAACGAAGTTTGCAAGCTAGGACAGGAGGAGGGGGGCTCTAGTCTCCCGGGGTTTCTATCTGGGCCTGTATGCTTGGATTTCTCCCGCTGACGGATGAGTCAGAAATCAGATTGATAATATAACAATTAATAGACAAAAATATGATCAAAGGCGTCAAAACTTATCCTGGTGTGGATGTATTTACAAATTTATTTACAGATAAGAAGTGTAGTAGATCGATCTGATGAAACGTGCTTTGGGGATTATGACCGTTTGGGCAGTTTTCTAATTCATTATGAAGTGCCAATTTATTATTAAGAGGTTACCGTGCAATTCTTTCTGCACGCCCAATGCTACAATGTTGTAATTAATATACAAACTACATATTAATTTTGGACACGGTGCATTTTTGTTTCCTCTGAAACTAACTAGCTACATGAAACTATTGGAAAGTATAATTTCAAATAGCAATTTGAAACTATTTGAATGTATTAAAACTTTTTTAATATCTTCCTTTTTTTTCATATTCTTTTCTGTAGATGAAAAATGTAGTGTCTTCTTGGTTGTTCTTAATTCAGCGCAGGGTCGAGGATCTTTTCGTTTTGGTTCCTGTTACTTTTATGGTTCAATCATCCCTCATATTGTGCCATTTCCCTTATCTTAGGAACATCGTGTTCCTCCATTCTATCTAGCATTTGAGTACTTCTGTTTGTAGCCACAAGTAGCAATTCGGGTGCTTCTAGGTCCCTACGGATATTTTTCTTTCGGATGCATTATTGAGCGTCTACTACTTTATGAAGAATTTTTTATGTTCTATGTCCATTCTACCTTTTGCCATCTCGAAACCCTCTACCCATATTTCACTTCCATACATCAGTTGATGCATCAGCAGTTGATTTAAGAACTTCATCTTAGCTCTACCTGTGATTTTGTTTTCTTGTTGCAATATACAATTTAACGTTTTTGCTGTTTTCTTTGCTACAGCTGCTCTGGATTTTATATGTTGGCGGAAATCTAGGTTTTTGTCGAACTTTATACCTAAGTATGTTGCTGATTTCTTAATTACCACTTTCCTTCCCTTTAATATTACTATATCGGTTATTGGCTTTTTCTTAATAAATTTTATGGTTTTGTTTTTACAGCATTTATCCTTATTTACCATTCTTTAAAGTACGGCGCCAGTGTTTGTAGGCATTTCTCTAACATTTTAATACTGGATTCTGGGCTTTTCTTCCCAGAACAGATTACCCCAGTATCATCTGCACATTGTAACACTTTGCATTCCAGAGTATTTTGGAATTTAGGAATCCGCTATGTAGTAGTTAAACAAAATTGGTGACGTAGAGGATCCCAGGGGTAGACCTTTCTCGACTTCGGAGATATTCAATTTTATATTCCCATTTTGGGCTTGAATCTTTCTTTCTGTAAGGAAGCTCCGTATCATTTTGACCATTTCTTTTGGGAGTCCAACTTTCTAAAGCTTTTATAATAGACCATAATATCAGACTCTATCGTAGGCCTTTCCTATGTCCACAAATGATACGTTGACTATTTTTCGTCTTTCGCTTTTCTTGCGAATATTTCTAAATACGCTACCTATTGGACTGCCGAAAGGTAGATTCAAAATTCCAGTTGCCTTGTCGGGAAGAATTGTGTTTTTTCTGCAAAATCGTGTGACTTACATGACTTAGATCTTACAGTTGTTACTCCGGTGTGGAGCATAAGGCACACACTAGAGCTCTCCATCTGACCCTGTTCGCTGCCGTACTCTTGATTTTTGTCTAGGACCTTGCAATGGCTGCCACGTCTAAGTCGATGGCCCGGACCCACGTCGATCTCAGTCTCCTCTTCGCTTGTCTCCTTGGGGGTTCCAGTCCAGGGCCTGCTTTGGAATGTGTTGTAGAGCAAAGTGTGGCCGATCCATCTCCATTTTCAGCTCCATTTTAGATCCAGCTCCTCAACTATGATGATCTCAATCTTTCGCTGCAGTGTGCGCTGCTAGGGTGCTTCATTAGAAATAACATTTGGCCAGCGTACTCCTAGTATAGCTCTCAAGCATTTGTTGATGAATGTGTGGACTTTCCGTGTGATCTCCATTGTCACCTTCCATGTTTTACATCCATAAAGGAGAATAAACTTCACGTTCGAGTCAAAGATGTTAAGCTTTGCCTTCACGAATTGTTCAAGAGAACACTACACTGCTCGCAGCTCGGCGAAGGCGCAGGCAGATATCGTCCGCAAAATCCAGGTATTCCAGGTGCTCGGTCAAAGTCTATTGTAATCTTACCCTCTTATGTTCGGTTACGTTCCTCATGACTGTTCCAGTATTAGCAGAAATAACAATAGTGAAAGGCAAACATCCTTGCCCCTCTACTGAATCTAAGTTAAACGGCTTTCAGAGGCTGCCATTATGTTTTACCTGGCAAGTATATTCTCTGTACATCATTTTCACAACGTGGATGAAATTTTGTGGGACCCTATAGTTTTGCATTGATTTCCAGATGGCTTCGCGCTGGACACTGTCAAAAGTCTTTTCGAAGTGGACAAACGGTATATATAATGGAGAACGGTATTTCATGGGTTGCTCGATGATGATCCTCAAACTGTTAATCTGGTACGTACGTCACCTGCTTTCCTAGAAGCTAGCCCTTCTCCGGAACTTTCCATCTATTGGCACTCTAATACGGTTGACGAGAATCCTTGAAAACACTTTGCTAAGTATTGACAAGAGTGTGTTGCCACGTCAATTGTTGTAATCCGATTGGTCTTATTTTTTAGGTAGTTTGATAAGGATTACATTCTTCCAGTCTTCCAGGTTTCTGTGTCCCAAATGTTCTGGAACAGATGTTCGCTGCTGTTTCATCATTTGCCTTGAGCACCTCTGTCACGAAATTTTCTACCTTAGTTGCTTTTCCAGTCTTCCAACTCTTCAGAGCCTTTATGATTTCACTCCTACTAGGAAGATGAGTGTTATTTGAAGTTCAGGTATTTACCTGTTGGTCTGTTGTGCTAGAGTCTTGATCAGTACTTCATTGAAATGTTTCCTCCAGTGCTTCAGTTGCTCTTCACTGTTGGTCAACTGTTCACCATCCTTCAACTTCACTAGCTTGCGTTTTCTAAAGCATTTGCGGGACAGCGTTTTGATGACGCCATACAATTCTTTCGAATTTCTGCCAGCTGGTTAACTAGTTTCCTACTATCGGCTCTTGCGGAACTTTTTACTTTCCAATTCACTATACTGTTCTATGTGACGCTGTTTCACCTCTTCATCTCTGCATTAATTTATCAGAGCCTTCGTCTCTCTTCGTTCTTCAATCTTCTGCCATGTGTGGTCAGATATCCATGGTTTCTCTCTATTATCCTGGAAGCCCAACACATTCTCACTGGCATTCAGGAATGTTTCCTGGATTTTCTTCCATATCTTGTAACATTCTTGTATACTGCAAAATCTTGTAACGATGTTTAATAATAGCTTCAAAATTTTTCTGTTGTCATATTTTTAGGTTTCCCACTCTTCAGTCTCTTATTCCGTCCACAATCTGTGAACTTTTTTTTGTAACTCATTTAGTTTAACTTTGGAAACAAACAGGTGATTGGTTTGGTTCCAGATCTTTTTCTGCTTATTTTTTGATTCCATAATTTGGATATGTTGTACGACTCCTACTATCGGGAAATGATTTGAGTCTAAACAAAATTTCGTTTCTGCTGCTATGGCATATTTAATTTCTGTAAAATAAATAAGTTGATAATGTCTCCTCTTCCTCTTGATGGAATTGATGTGGCATCAATTCCATCAAGAGGATGAGCCACAGAAAAAAATCTTTTTTCGGATGCCACAGAAAAAAGTTCATGTGGCTTCCGGTGCGCTACATACTTTGAAATTTTGATGCTTTCTCATAAATTTAGTTATTGCTTCATCGGATTTGTTGGTTGCTCGGTACCCCCAGTTAATTTGTTTACTATTTAAATCCACTCCTAAAATTGTCTTTTCTCCTTTGAACACTTGCCTTAAGTCTTGTTCGGATAGAATGGTGTTTATTGAAACTGGGTAGCTATTTGTATATATTTGAATTTGGAACACTTACAACTCTCATGATTAACATACGCTCCAAATACGAAAAGGATTCAACTGTATTTTATACAATTTTCACAACATACACAATCTACAAATTCTCTCAAATATGCGATGAATTGGTACGTACAGATTTCCAGATTTAATTAAATCACACAATAAGACATATTGCTTTAAAGTTTGTGTGATTAAACGTTTGAAGGTTTCATAATTTCATAATGTGATGCCAAATAAATGAGACAAGACAATTTCATTTTATTGTAGACATTAATGTGTCACATTATGTTTTTTAATGCTTTAGTAGTGCTGAGGAATATTAACTCAAATTTGAAATTAAGCAAATCAATTAAATTAATAGTTTTTAAACGCTTACTATCAACCGTAGATTCAGAATGTAAAACGGGTCTAAAAGGTGTTCTAGAAGATAAAGTAATTAAATTAAGAAGGATTGTTCCAACTCTAAAGAAGGAATTTGGCAACAATAAGATATCTAATGTATCCATACATGATATGTATGAAAATATGAAGGACAAAATAATTATTTTAAATGAATCAGAGGACTTTCGATCAGATTGTGGATCATTCAAGAAACATACAATTCAAGATATATCATTGTTACCTACAGCTGGTGATGGTAAACAGCCATTGCCAGAAAGTATGCTATGGCTACTTCTGACCGGAGATATACCAAAAGCTGAACAAATTACATGGTTAAATCAGGAATTTTCGAAAAGAGCAGCTCTTCCTCATTATATCGTTAGTGTGATAAGCAGTTTTTCTACATCGATGCCACCACATTTACAATTGTCTACAGTTATCACCATCTTAAGTACTGAAAGTAAATTTCGAAGAGCTTATACAAAAGGAATAAATAAAAACATTTATTGGGAATACTACTATGAAGATGCTATGGATTTAATAGCAAAATTGCCTATAATTGCAACATTAATTTATCAACACACATATAGGGGAGGTGGTAAAATAGGAACAACTACTCCACATCGTGATTGGTGTTCAAATTTTGCGGATATGTTGCAAATAGATGATAAAACTTTTAAGGAATTTTTGCGATTATATCTGGTTCTTAATAGTACTTCTGGTGGCAGTGTTATGGCGTTTGCTTCAAAAATCGTATCTTCAGCATTATCCGATATCTATTTAGCTGTGGCTGCTGGCTTACATGCCAGTTCAGGTGACTTCTATTCTACATCAGTATTAAAAGGAATTACATTGCTACAAAAGCTTTATGATAGACATGGACTTAATGCGAATTTAAAAGAAATATCCGAGGAAATTTTAAATTTATTATCGAAATATGATTACAGTGATTTCGAAGCTACAGATAATAGACAGAAAATAATGGAACAATTCAAAGATAAATATGTGCCGCGTAATGATATGTTTGACTTTTTCACTAAATTATCTAGTATAGCTGTGAACCCTAAAAATACTGGAAACAAACCTTTTTTCAATTTACATACTCAGGCTGCAATCATTTTTAAAGAATTTAATATAGAATACAATTATTTATTAGTATTGCTTGGCATGTCGCGATGTCTGGGGACGTTGACATCTTTGGTATGGGATCGAGCATTAACTTTACCTATTATACGCCCAAAATCATTTACAACAAACTCATTAATTGATATGTATCAGAAGAATCTATGAAAAATGCATTAATGATCGAGCATCAATGAAATCAGAAATGGTGTAATGTTTCTCGACATTTGTAATTATAAACATAATCTTTAAATATAACATGTGTATTAAAAGTACAAGATTCGGTGTATTTTTTTAAAGTAATTTAAGCAGTACTAGCTCTAAACATTTAACAATAATTAAACTTAATACCAAAAATATTAATAAATAATACTGTTGCATAAGATATGTTTCTTAATTCAGCTTCCAAAATAAAACCATTCCTACCTTAATGCCTTTCATCGTTTAATTAACAAATACACCCGCTCGCACGAGTCGTTCGTTCGTTACTAAAAAGGCTGCTATTGCGTACAAGCGTCTTGAGCCTTGTACTGTATTTATTTCGAGCGAACATACTTCCCCGCCTTGGAAGACTGGGTCTTTCAACAATAGAGATTAAAATCTATATTAAAGTAGAGGACCAGGCAAATGTTGTTTTGTTCCCACCTGGTCCTCATATTTGGCTACCGCATCTACAGTATTGCCGCGGCCATTGCCTAATTGCCAGCGAAATAACCAAATTGCCGCGACCAGCGACATGGTTTATTTATCGCGGCCAGCGTCTTGCCCTAATTGCCGCGGCGACCGTTATGACCTAATTGCTGTAGATTTGTTGCGACCAGCGACATATTCCGATTGCCGCGGCTTTGTCGCGGCCAGCTCTGCCATTGCCGCGACCTGCGGCAGCGAGCTGCAGTGTCATCTAGTGGCGAGTTACAACACGTTGGATAGCATAAAAATGTTCTTGCCACGAAAAATACAATGCCGCGACCAGCGACATGCTCTTCTTGCCGCGGCCAGCAGAATAGCCTAATCGACGCGGATCTGCCGCGGGCGATTGACGCGACTTTGCCGCGGATAGCTAAGTGGTCTAATTGCCGCGGCTTTGTCGCGGTCAGGGATACAATGTAATTGTCGCGGCTTAGCCGCGGCCAGCGTCATGCCCTAATTCCCGGGGCTAGCGATATTACCTAATTGCTGCGGATTTGCCGCGGTCAGCGATATCTTTAATTGCCGCGACTTAATTGGATCGGTTGGACAGTGTAGAAACTGATGTGCTGCAGCGCCATCTAATGGTGAGTTAGAACAATGTGGATTGCATAGAAATCTTCTCCCTGAATAAATACATATATCTGCCAAGTTTCATGATGATCGGCCAAACGGACTCGAAGTCTAATACTCCTATAACAGATATATAAGGTGTACAGTTTCTAATTGAGACTGTATTGCTATCACCTAAAGTAGAAAAGATAGAGAAAGAGAAAGACGTTTAAATGAGGAAAAATGTAGATAATTAAAAAACAAGCAAATAACAAACATCAGCATTTAAATTTTCAGAGCCTTATTTAAAATATTAACAATAAACAAAATTCTGGAATTTTTTTAATTTACTTCAGCATTGTTATTTTCGATCATATTAAAAAACTTTAAAGTAGTTTTTTGTTACATAAGTAACATACTTAAGTTTGCCGGAAACAGTTATGTAATACACAGTATCGTAACTGCGTACACACCATCAACATTATTTTTTAAATCCTGGTTCGCCTTTTTACTGAATTGTTTCGAAATTGTGTTATAAATACAACCCTATATGATTACAATCATTTGTAACATGATCTTTAAAGCCGGACCTGCTTCAGTTAGTTCCAGTTAGGATATATTTAGTTTAGCTGATTGAAAAACCCAAAATCTCTTAATCAAAATGATCTTACCTAATTTTTGGGAACCTATTGGCTGATAAAAAATTAAACACATTATTCTTTTGCCTGCTCTAGATTCATCTTTTTAAATCAAAATGACAGAAAACGTTGTTAAATTTTTTTATCAAGCACAGTCTTAATGCGGCCAAAAACTTATCTGATGTGAGATAAGTGACAAGCTCTATATGCAACGCTTTCGTTGGAAAACCTATAAAGAGGGCAACCCAATATTTAGACACCTTGTGGCCTCTGATCACAAATGATCCACTGTAATCTAGCCCAGTAACAGTAAAGGGAGAAGATTTGCTTACGCTTTCCCGGCGAAACCGAATTGACGTATCGGTTTCGCCGGTAATTTATAGCAGACATGGCAGCTTTGAATGTTAAACCGATCAGTGATTCTTTCGGAGAGAGGCCAATAAGACTGAAGTATAGAAAAAGGCGTTTTCTGTGGTCAAACGTGTGTTTTCGAGCGAACAAAAGCTTAATGAACTGGTACTTAATTGAAGGTATGGGATGTTTATTGTTAAATGATAAGTCTGTATCTTTGGGTCTACCACTAATTCGGATGATCCCATGCTCATCTAAAAATTGACTCAACGCAAAGATACTGCTGTCTCTGTGATAAATCGTCAAGTTCGCGACTTAAAGTGAAGGCCTGAACATCCTTAATGATCACCTGCAGGACAGCATGCAGTTCCTTAGCAGTAAGAGCACCGACCTTTCAACTTTCAAGATTGCTCCTGACATTGAATACAAATCTTAATGCCAGGGCAATAGATCGCTGAAATTTGAGTAAAGAAGAAAACTTTTCTATTTTAAAAAGTGGTACATATGATTTCTGGCAGATCTGTGAGGATTTCGTAATTATGATGTGCCCAAAGCGCGGTACACTGAAAAAATCTGGCCCTTGCCACCAAAATTTACAAGAAGCAAGTTACCTCGGTCCTATTCCTCCAGAAATGATGTCGGCTCCGCACGCACATGTTGCGAGTTGGACGTCTGAAAGAGTGCTATTATCTTGAACACTCGATTGGCAACAGACGGTTTTAATATGTAAAGTGGAATATTTATCCAACTTAAAATTATGGTGGAATCGCTCCATAATCAAATAGAGTTAATAGCCAAACGAAAGGCGGAATTAACCCAATGAACTAATTCCGACAACAATCAAGCTGTGCAAAGTAAGCGTGGCAGAGTCTGGACTTTAGGTGGAGCAACTCTTGATTTAGCACTAACAAGTGCTACTAACAGCTCCCCATTTCTGTTCCTGCTACGTAAATAAACGCAAGCACCGTAAGTCTCAGTTGAAGCGTCAGCGAACCCGTGAAGTTTGATGAATATATAGTCATCACATAAAACTTTACGTGGAATCCTAATGTCATTTAGGCAGTGAAGAAGATGATCCTTAAATAAAGATCATTCCTTGTAAATTGAAAGAGGTACTGTCGTTGACAGAATGGACCGTTTCAACACTGATTTTGACATTCTTTCAATTGAAATATGTTAGAAGAAATAATCAACATTTGAGGACCATTCAATCCCTAAAGTTTTTGAGTTTTTGTTCTGACATATTTTAAGAGTAGATATAATGCCCTGAAGAATGCATCGTTCATTAGACGTACATTTTCTAAGTGTGCAGCAACCTTGCTGGAGTATATCCTCAAGCTATTTACATAAAACAATGGTTTCTCCAATACTGTTTGCACCGGAAACAAAATAATCTACATAGAAGTCATTTTGGAAAATAATAGAAACGCCTGGAAATTGCAGTTTATTGAAGACGTTGTGTTGCCAGAAAAGGTACACTTATCATTTCATATGTTACTGTATTTAATTGATACGTATTGGGTTCGGAATTATCGTCAGATGCCCATAAAATGCACTGCAGTGAACGCTGGTTTGGATGAAACATCTGAATCTGACTAACATGGAAAGTAAACCATTTTGTGTAACAGGGCCTGCGATTCGAATATTATTTAGGGAAATAGCTGTGCTAGAAAGAGCAAAAGCGTCGAAAATCAGGATCATGCTGAAATGTACGTTGCAGAGATTTAAAGCGCTTAAGGGCTTCACTCTTATATTTGCCTAACTCTGAAGGATCTGCCTTGAGGGGAATTGACACTAGAAATCTCTCGCAGTGGTTTCTCGATATGTGATTCACAACATGTTTCTCGCACCTGAATTCATCGTTGAAAAATGGATGATCATTCGCCGATGCATAGTAAGTGCCAGAAAGCCTGGGTTCCTAATAGCATATCTATCCGATCTCGAACACTAAACTTAGGATCTGTCAGTTTTATATGGTTGGGAATATTTAAATGAGAAACATTTAACCTTCTGGCCGGAATCGCTGCACAAATTTCTTGAATAACAAAACAAGAAATACTATCTGAACAATTACAAGTTTTAGAGAAGTATTGTAAATCAGAATGAGCATTTATTCTGGTAAATGATCATTTATTTCCAGACCTGGAAATTTTTGCAATTAGAAATTTGAAAAATTGACTTTATACAAGGGCTCTCGGTAAGAATGAGAGTGAATGGGAATGTATCAGCATGGTATGAGACCAATAAAGGAATAAGGCAGGGATGCCCTCTGAGCGCTTCACTTTTCAACATTTATTTGTCGGATTTTGAGGAGGTGTTGCGGAAAGGACAAGCGGGTGGAGTGAGCATTGGAAGAAGAAAAGTGTGGTCTCTTACGTATGCTGATGACATTGTATGTATGGCTAGTAGACAAGAAGAGACGGATGAAATGATAGAGAGAGTGAGGATATATATGGATAGGAGAGGATTAGAAGTGAATGTGGAGAAAACAAAAGTGATGGTGTGTAAGAGGGGAGGGAGAGAATGCAGAAAGGATGAATTTTGTATAGGTGGACATAAAATAGAAAGGGTGAAGAAGTTTAGATATT
>WYDF02277276.1:0-17468 GCA_009867245.2 Adranes taylori | reverse complement strand
TTGTACTCATTTTCCACTTTATTTCTCATTATTTTGCCGTAGATTCTGCTCAGCGTACTAGTTACAGATATGCCTCTATAATTGTCGCACATATCTTTCCTTCCTTTTTTGTGAATTGTGGATATATATGATGTTTTCCACATATATATCCACAATTGTGGGTATATATGATTGTTTTGTTGGATATATATGTAATTTATTATTAAACTTATAAAAATAGAATTGACATGTTTTGCAATTCTAGAAAGAGTATTATCGCAACAAAAATTTATCGCTGAGTAGTTCAAAAAACAGGACTCTCGAAAGGACTCAGAAAATGCAATGCTTTGCGCAAATTGATTAAAAGCAGATAAACATTGTAAGGTTTAGCATTACATGTACGTAAGAAAGTGGGCTTGAGAGAGTTAGTTTTACTATGGATTCCGCTTTTTTTCATCGACTAGCAGAAGATATCTCCTGTCAGTGGAAACCAAAAGTTAAGTTGTTACTAAACGTGGATTCGTGGATTTATCCTTATGAACACAAAAATAGCCGTCAATCTGCACAGGGAGCGCCACTAATAAAATATAGGTTGCTAGAATAAACTCCACTGTTGATTTACTGTAACCCTAATGTAAAATATAAATGCAAGTGTTTGACCATAATAAAAATAATAAAAAATAAAATATACATGTTTCGCAATTTATGAAGCCCGTCAACTATAGGTTGAAATTGTCGGGGTGTTATTTTAGGTTTCAAAGTAAGCTGATAGCTCGTTCTAGAAGAATAAAAAAAATATGTTGTTAGGCGCTTTTGTAGATATGTTTGTTTAACTTTTTTATTTGAAAAAATGTTGAGGTGCGAAAAACAAAGAGGTGCCCTTATATGATTTTGTGTAAAAGTAAAATTTTCGAAATTTTCAATTTCAATGAAATGATGCAAATTTGAAAAATTCGTGGACGTGATCGCCACCCCATCTTTCATATGCTGGAAGTCCTACGTTTTGTTATATCTTGCCTAAACAAAATCTGTTTCCGTTAATTTTGACTGTCATCTTATAACTCGTCTATTAAATTCAATACGCACAATAGTTATTTAGGGTAAAGTAAACAACATTAGTCTCACCTATAAATCGCCTACCAATGAATCTCCGGGCCCCTTATTTGTATACGGCACGGACAGCGCTTTGCCGCGGCCTGTGGCCGCTCTTGACTGATTTTTTTCCCGTATTTGCTTACGGTGCGGACAGCTCCGCGGTACGGCTTAGCAGGGTCTCCTCTTAATTCTCCTTTTGGCTAATTTCTAAAAGCGTGCTTCGCATGCCAGACTGCCTTGGACTTTTGCATTCTGCTGCCGTTTTTGACTAAATTTTCCCCCACTACCACAGTACATATGTTAAATTGTAATTTTAGAAAAAAATGTTTCAAATAAGACTGGACGAGATTGATAGTCTATATAAATTAAGTTTTTTCAAGTGTCTTGTCTTTTATAGTTAAGACACTTGAATATATCAAAAAATATCAAAAGTTATATATCAAAAAGTTAATATGAATAACCTGAAATATATCAAATAGTTTGTAAAATTTTAAATGTGGCAATGTCGCGTTCTATATCTCTTGTAGGGATAGCACTGCTTTCATTCGACGCATAATACAATATACTAATGCGAGCGAAATTTCAGTCTGCTGATTTTAAAACTGAATCACTTAGGAAAATCATCATCATCATCAGTAGTGCTACAGCCCTACAGGGCCTCGACTTTCTCCAGCCTCGTCCGCCATCCTTTCCGGTCTCTGGCAAGGACTTTCCAGTCAGCTGCACCAATTTTTCTGGCATCCTCCTAGGAAAATCATCATTATGAATTATAATGTGCACCCGCCACTGATAACAACATTTATTCAATTGCAAAAGCAGAGTCCATACGTCTCATATAATGTAAAATATTTTTTCCTGATTCTTTGCGTATATATATCGAATTCCAAACCAAAACTTGCACAATCCTGAACCAAAAACTCATATCCTGAACCAAGAAGTCCATATCCTAATCCTAATCCATATCTAAAACTTCTAATCCATATCCAAAAAACCGAAAAGCAAACCAAAATATTAATTCTCGGGCCAAACATTAACCAAGCCTGAACCAAAAACTTGAATCTCGCCACTCTAATCAAATCCCGAACCAAACAGTCGAATCCATAACCAAACAATCTCATTTTGACACTCTAAACAAATATAGAACCACAAATTTCACAACCCTGAGCCACGCCATTTTACTATATAAACACCCTTGTATTCCAATCCAAAAAATCTAATCTCGATACTCTAATCAAATCTCGAACCAAAAATTTCTCAACCCTGAGGTCCACCATTTTAATATACAAACACTCTTGTAGTCGAATCCAATGTTGTGTGAAAATTTCAAGTCAATCATTCGAGTACTTTTCTAGTGTTGCGATCAAAAACATACGCATGTTGAATTTTATATAAATAATTTTTATTTATTTTGTTTTGAAAATTTTTAAGTTTTTCAAACAACTTCTATGAAATTTATCAAACTCTAAAAAAATTGCATGGCCCTGGTATATTTTTTGATAATTAATTTTTTAACCAACCAATCCTGGCAATATTTATTTCATTTGGTTGCATTATTTGAGTTGAATTATTTTTGTTAATCTGTATTTATATTAGGTCGGAGCTCCAATATAATGTAATACAAATTAAAATAAATTGTCTTTTATTTCATTTAAAAATATATGCCATATAACTGTGGGAAAATAAATACCAATAGGCGGACGACAGATTTGAAAAACAAAAACAATTGTCAGTCACGTGCATTGTACGTTGTACGTCAATACAGAACACACGTATTATTATTGATATTATTTTTGCCGTAGTAACAAATGGAGAATATTTAAAATTATCAGGGCCTCTATATTTGAAGCTGTAAGAATTAGACCCATTATATGTGGTATTATTGTAAAGCAAATCACAACGGCTACCAAAATATAAGATAATATACAGGATCTTACTAAAAATATTTTGAAAAAAAATTTATTGCTCAAAATCCATTCAGTATATTCAACTGTTCACCGAGGCAAAACTGAGGTCCCCTACGATACGTTCCCCAAGTTTCATTTTTCCGACTTACATAGGAACCGAGGTAGTAACTGTTTTCTTTGAAACTCAAATTATTCCGCTGCTATGATTTGCGATTTTTAGAAACTCGCTTAATTGCTTAAATATTAAAGGAACTGTCGACACAAAAAACTGATCAAAATTACATAAAATGAATGCAAAATTTAGAAAACAAACAACACCTTGTATATATATTAAATTGTGATTTTAGAAAAAAATATTTCAAATAAAATCGAAAGATCTTTATGCAGCCTATACAATAAAGTTTATTCTAATGTCCTATCTTTTCTTGTTCCTGAGATATTTCAAAAAGTTTGTTAAACTTCAAACGCGACAACAACGCTTCCTATAAAATTTTGCAACATGGGACTTTTTTATTCGAAACATAATAAAAGGTGCTATGTGCGTGCAAAATTTCACCCTCCTAGTTAGAGTATGAAATTTCTGAACAAAAATATGGCTCTTGTCCGCCATATTAGATTTATAAAAAAAAAATGACAAAAAGTGTTCTGCGGATTCATCATATACACCCGTCTACCGGGTTTCATCCAATAGGATAGGGGTTATTCTGGAACATACGTACGTACATTTTTGCGGTAGATTGTTCCTTATGACCCTCTCTTTGAATTATGTTTGAAAGGATTGCAGTGATTTGAATAAAAGAGACGTACTAAGGCAAAACAGAAAAAAATCTGGTAGAATTACTAGATCAATGCAAGATCCCATAAAATTTTAAATGTGGCAACGTCGCGCTCTATACCACTTGCAGAGATGGCACTACTTCCATTCGACGCATAATACAATATACTATATGCGTCTTCTAATTTTAAAACTGAATTTCTCAAGGAAATAATCATTTTGAACCCCTCCCAAAATTATAATGTGCACTCGCCCCTGATAACAACATTTATTCAATTGCAAAAGCAGTTGTATATGTCTCATAAAACGTAAAATAATTATTCCTGTAACTTTGCATATATGAGTTATTACGTATTACATGTATATAATATAATTGTTGAATGTCGGTTGCAATGGCGACAAGTTGTGAAATTTTAAGTTATGAAGGGTCATATCTTTGAAATGATACGGGTTAGGCCTATCATGTGTGGTATCATTTTAAATAGAATTAAAAGGGCTACCAAAATGTCAAAAAATATACTGGGTGTTACTAAAAAGTATTTGAAACAAAATGTATTGCTCAAAATCGGTCAAGTATATTCAGTTGCTCACACTGGCACAATTGAGGTCCATTAGACTTACATACGCTCCCCAACTTTCATTTTACCAACTTTCATAGGATCCTAGATATTTAGGGTAGTACACTTTTTTCAAGGACAAATTACTCCGGTGCTATGGTGTGCGACTTTTTTAAACTAGCTTATTCGCTTAAGAATTAAAGGAACTTTCGACACAAAAATTTGTTTAAAATCCTTCGTTAAGATTCGACCGCAAAATTTGCAAAACAAAAAACACCCTGTATATATATTCAATTGTGATTTTAGAACAAATGTTTCAAATAAAATCGAAGGACTTTTATGTATCCTATAGAATTAAGTTTAGTCGAGTGTCCTATCTTTTATCGTTCCTGAGATATTTCAAAAAGTTTGTTAAACTTCTAACGTGGCAAGATCGGTTCCGATACAATTTGGCAACATGTGACTTTTTTGTTCGACGCTTAATATAACATACTATATGTGTGCAAAATTTCAGCCCCCTAGTTTGAATATGAAATTTCTGAACAAAAAAAAGTGCCTCCTGTCCGCTAAATTGGATATACCTATACGTATTATAAACGTACACGTTATATGAAAGATAAAAACAGAAAAACACAAATACAAAAAACAAACAAACGAATCCACCCTAGACATTATCCACCAAACTCAAAAAGAACACAATCGTGCTATGATCACGTGTTTGCAGGTTTCGTTTGACTGTAAAGTGAATGTATAGCATACACTGCCTGTCAGTAATCTCCCCAACACTGCACTAACAATCACTTGAAATCATCAACCCAGGCTGAAGAGGACGACAAATCTTAAAGCCTCCTTAATAAATTCACCAAACTCCTATCAGAACCAAACCCCCAAAGGGAGTGGAGTTTTAGTGGGTAAAAATCACTGTTGGATGCACCGGGCATCCATCGTCTTTGGAAGATTTCTCCACTTGGAACTCTAAAATTTTTTATAACATTACTAAACGTAGATTTAGCCTTGTGATCCCAATAATAGGTGTCAATCTGCTATTTGGTTGTTAAAAAAAAAGGAGAACGAAACATCCAACAATTATTTCTTCCAGCAAAGCATATCAAGTCTTTGTTTAAGGCTAGGAGCAATCGACTTAATACATTTTTTCATCCACTATAATCTACTTTTTCCAGTTCTTTTCTAATTTTAAATTAGCACAGTTTTTAATAATTCCCCTAAATTTGTTTAACAATTTTTGTTCAACACTGTTTAACACTGTCGTAGGGTGAGGCGCTTCAGGAATATGTGGGGACGGCGCTGCTCCACAAAATCGTTCCTTTTTTTGTAGAAAAACTTGCAATCGTAAAAGAAATACGTAATTCGAAAATATTATTATATATGACAATGTAACTGTGCGTACATGAAAGCGCACCGCTCACTGGCGACCTTAATGCAAAGCTTTGACAGGCAAAAGGCGCCCGTTTATTCGTTTAGGTGAACATGTTTGATGTTTTTGTTGTATTGATGTGTGTACGTTTGTCGGGAGCTGTGATTCCTTAACCGTTTCTGGATTTTATTAAGATTATGATAATTTATATTTTTTTCTTGCACAGTGCGTCCCTTTGTGGCCACACTGGACTGTGTGATTACAGTCCAGTGTGGACCTAACGGATCACGCTGCTCGAAACTGATATTTAGTCAATTAATACCTCTCTTTTAGTCAATTAGTGCTGCCCTTTACTTGGCAATTATCGCCCAGTGTATCCCTAAGATCGCACTGCTCGAGGCTTGAACATATATCCTAGCAGCTACTCTACGTTCAATAAAATGCTAATAATGACTAATACGTATTTATGCTTATCGAATGAGCATGTGGTACAGTGATTCTTAAGGCTGCAGCTATACTATTCTACTGCGCTGATTCAACTAACCCCGACGGGTCAAATATACCGTCTTATATACGCTTGTCGGGAAAGATTATCATTAATGTACTTTGCGTACGAGGGTTTGTAACATTGACAATATCTATAACTTAAGCAAATCAACGCTATATCAAATTAAACTATTTCTATACGGGGTTTGTCTGAGTATTGTATCACTATACGTTTATAAATATTTAACTTATTTTGATACGATTAATGCAACAAAAAGACCATGCTATGAATTTCAGATTTACGTAATTTTAGATTCATACGTAATTTTTCTATTTTTACGACAAATTGTGTTCATTTGTTTTATTACTTAAAATATTAAAAAAAATGTTTGTGGTAATCTGCATTGCATTTCATATGTATTCTTTCCGATGATCAACTTTATTAAATCAAGCAATATTTGCACAAATTTGCGGTCTTCTAGGTTACCGAGGTTCAAGGTTATAGCCTCCACAGCGTGTTATGAAAGCCGTCACTACGGAATGTGCAGAAATATTTTGGTTCGTTTAGAAAATTTTGTTATTGATACTTTCACCGATATAACCATTTTGAATTTCATAACAACATGGTTACAAGCGTAAAATAGAAAAATGTACATTTCAACATGTAACAAGTTAGTAAGTAAATATAAAAATAGTAAAGTTGTATAAATATATTTTATAAAAGTGTAAAATAAATTTAATATATTTAGTCCTATATTATTATTTATTATCAGACCTATGCGTTTATATCTATACCTGTATTAATTTACCTTGAATGTACCTGGAAGCGATGCAGAATGAATAAACTTAAATTTGAAGATGAAAAAGTACGATATTAGTTTAAGAAAAAAGTACATTCTGCTTTAAGCATATACTACGTGATGGGAAATAGAAAGCGTAGTAATTGAATCGTTTTTACAATTCCTATAAATTTTAATCTGTATGGCTTTGGATTGATTTGTTTTAATAGATTGAACAGTATATTCGCTAATATTTGCTTACATGCAACAAATTATCTTGTGGGCAATAAGCTTGTTAATATTACTAACTAAGCATCTGACAATGATTAGCAAAACGATATACATCTTCTCTCCATTTCTGTAGATTTACAAACACGCGCCATAATTTTCATTCCAGATATTTAACTGTTGAGAAAATCGTTAACATCTCGACCACCTCATTTTTCGTATATTGAAGTCAGATATGTTTGCATGTACTACTTACTACAGCCAATACTAATCCGTTTATGGCATTTAGTTTATGGTGATGAATCAAAGCTCTTATAATAGTAAAATGTAAAGTCACGTCAATTTGGATCTAATTGTCACAGATCTCAATATAGAAATGAATTAGATGAAATTAATTTAATTTAAATTTGCTTTTTTTAACTTAAGTACGACGAAGAATTCTTCGGAACTAGGAGAGGTACCGGAATCGATATCCCGCACCTCCACCATGTTGTCACGTTATTTTTGTGACTAAACAGCAGGGTGAGTTTTCACAACATAAATAAACTTCACTTCTACTGATTTAACCCACTCAACTATAAAAACGGAACCAAAGAAAAATATAAGTTAACAATTCACTTAGTTAATGTGCGTTAATTTATAACACTCAGTTTAACAGAAAAAATAATAAATTTCCATATTATCGTTATTCAATATATATGTATACATGAAAATAAATATTAGCATGTGATAAATTTTAATGCCGATTCTCACATTAAGCAAGTCCTTAGTTTATAAGTTTAATTTTATTTACATAAAATTAGTGATAGAAATAAATTCAGAATTTGATGTGTTTGAGATTTTCAAATTAGTGTATAGATATGAATATAATTAAACTTACATTTGAGCTGCAGGCATCACAACACTTTACTATACGTAGGTTTAATTTCCATTAGAAGAAAATTAAACATTCAATTGACTGCTGCGTTAAAAAAAACTGTTTTTATGTGGGGTGCATCCCCTACATCCGCTTTTGGCAGCTTGTTACTCTCCAACAGTTGTCCGCTACCTGCTATAAGTTCCCCTTCTAATTGTTGACAAATTACTTCGTAATGAATAATCAATATAATAATATTTACGGTTACAATGAATTTAATTGTTCCCATTAAATTTAAAAATGCTGAAGTCAATTTAATATTACATCTATTAATAAGTTTAATTTGTACAACTACGTTGATTGTAACGAAACAATGCTGAGATAATAAACATTTCCTAGAATGTAGCTATCTTAACTTATGAATATTGAAAGTACGTAGTGGATACAGTAGAATAAAATTAAAATGCTTGCTTATTTTTTTACTTTACAATATTATTATTGGGAAAGAAGTAGTCATGTCAATTTCCATTTGTCAATTTTTCATATTATAAACGTCATCCACAAGTGAGATATTTACAGGAAAATTTACCCTTTCTCTACTGAGCGGGTCCAATTGACCCGAATGAGATTTTATTGTGTTCTCATATCAATATCTAAGGCTTTTGGGCTCCAGCTGCTTGACTTTGTTTATTTAGATGCCTTTTATAATTTTTTTATGGTGTTAATTTATTGCACTAATGGTTTTTTTATACAAATATTCTATCGAGAACTAGCATCTGGGTCCATTGGACCCATAGTGTTATCTTATAGACAAAATCAGTTGTATGCTGATATTACGTAGGTGTTCCATCTTTCTTGCTTCATTGCAAAACCTGTTCGCCCAATTTTTTAAATAAGCTATTACTTCAGTATAAAATCTCATCACTACTGAAATAACATATTATCTATGATCCCTCATCTTCAAGCTTCTTCAAAGCTTCTTCAGCCACGAATGGTATGAAGACGTTTTGAAGCCTTTTTTATATTTAGAAAGTAAGTTGTAATACTCAGTTGATTGTTCCACAGCATTTATACTATTTCCTTCGATTACTTTCACAGTTTCATGAAATAAATGAAACTGCGGTTGGAGGAAAAGCAACCAGAATTCAGAAGACTTAGATGCAAAAACATTAGTGTAGGCGGTGAATTTTCGTCACTAAGAAAATATGATTGCATTGGTTCAAACATTGCAAGCATTCTGTCAACACATGGTGAGAAAGACAGCCATCGCGTCTCGGAATCTGATAGCACCATTTTAAATTGACAACCAATAAAATTACGAAACTCTTTGAATGTTTCTGTTCGAACAGTGAAGATGTTAAAATAATGGTAAATTTTAAACATAATATTGTCGATATCTACTGGAATTTACGCAGAAACTGCATTATGTACTATATGTGCAGCACTATTGTTAGCATATCTCTCTGTATAGTCTTCACAAGTTTTGCATGAACATTCCAGATGATTTTGTAGAGGACAGGCCACCAAAATTTACTGCGGCATTATCTGCATAAAATCCAATTATTTTATCCTGTAAATTGTAGATATTTATGTCGTCTACAATTACCGTGGTTATTGTTATAACGTTAAACAGATGCATTTCACCGATTTTGTTGTTTAATTAATAGATATACTTTTATAAATAAACATCTTTAATTTCAAAATGCCAACTAATATTCGCTCATATCAAAATTACGAATCCTAACACGATTCTCTCAACAGCAGATTAATTTTTGTTGATCCTTCAACATATTTGGTCGCAGATCAACATATTTGGTGTCAGGTGTGGGGTAGCATTTTTAATTTTAATATGCGCGAATATAAGTTGGGATTTTGAACTTAAAGATACTCATATATAAAACTATATCTATTAATTAAATAACCAAATCGGTGAGATGCACAGTTTTATGAATGATGTACGGGTCTTAAGTGTGAAAAATAAAAGGATTTATGATTAAAGAACTTAAGTCAGAAAGGTTTTGATATATAAACTGTGATATGTTTTGATATGAATCGTATTGATATGTAATCATAAATATGTTAACCTGCGATCAAATATTGAAGGATCAACTAAAATTAATCCACTTCTGTGAGAGTCGTGTGGGTTAGAATTCTTAGTTTTGATATGAGCGAATATAAGTTGGGATTTTGAAATTAAAGATGTTTATTTATAAAATTATAACTATTAATTAAACAACATAATCGGTAAAATGCACAAGTTTAACGTTTTATGAATGATATAAAGGACTTAAGTGTGAAAAAATACAAGGATTTATGATTAAAGAACTTATGTTAGAAAGGTTTTGATATGTAAACTTATAAATGATTTAATGCCTGAATGCTTTTAAAGATAATTATGAATTAAATTCCTAACTTATCGCTAGCAACTCTTTTTATTCTCTCGAAAATACTTAAACAACAATTTTAAAAGAAATATTTGTAGATCAGTATATAATTGCAATTTTCAAATGTTTTATAATCAAAAATGCTTATATATTTGCTATAACCTACTAAAATTATTTAAAAAACAATTTATTGAAACGTACGCAACAAATTTATATAGAACAATTAAATTTACATATCATGTATTTAATTTTAAAATAATTATGCAAGTACTTTATCTAAATATACGAGGAAGGTTCAAATAAATATAAATATACTACACAACAGACTGGATTTTCAAAATGAGAAGGTAAACAATGCAGTATCTTAAAGTTTAGTATTTTTGTGCTTCGATGCATCGCATGATACAACAACAAAGCTTGATTTCTGCAAATCTTTTTTCAATCTATCTTCCGACCAATTATATATCACATTATTAACAAGACTCTGTGACTTCGTTCTTCCACAGATTCGAATTATATCCCTTACTGAATGGTAATGTTTAACATTATGGTATGATCACGTAAGTTCAATAAAGTAAGTTTGCTACAAAAATTTGACTCTAACTTCTGTTTTGTAGAAACTGAAGAACTTTCTTTGCGTTTCTTTGAATTCGCATGTTGCTCAATATCAAATTTCCTTTATTTATGATCGATACTGTTGTACTGCATACAGTACAAAATTTTTTGTATGGACATGTTTTCACCCGTTTGGCAAATCGTACGTTTCTTCGAAACTATCCAAGAATTGGATACTCACTTTCGTCAAATATTTAATCAGAATAATATCAAACCAAATTTGAGAGAAGGTAAATTTACCAAAAACACAATATAGCTGACAAGTGCGTGTTTCAATATGGCGGCTCTGACTTCAACTATTAGCTGTTATGTTACTTCTATCCTCATTATGTTCGTTGACCAGGTGCGAGTGCAACATTTTTTGTAACCATTAACCCGTGAGCCAAAAAAATTAAAGAAAACTCTAAAAAGAATATTTTAATAGGTTTTTTATAAACAGTAAGAGTAAATAGGATTTTATTTAGAAGGGAGTGTAATACTCTGAAACAGAGGACGTGTGGCCTCCATACAAATGTAGCGTTTTCCCGATAGAATCACACGAATTAGGGACTACCCCGCATTTTAGAGACTTCCTCGCTGTTTTAGTACCAGCAACGAATAAAAACGGTATTCAGTACAATTTGGACTTCTGTAAAGTGACTGACTAGTGTTCGTTGAAAACATAGCGCAACAACCAATAGGTTGGTGAAACACAGAATAGGAAAAGAATTTATGCAATGGGTTCAAAATTATAAGTTCTTCAAGGTGAATCTGTTTTAACTAGGTCTCACTGTTTTAATATTTAATAGAAAAATGTGTAAAATAAATATTAAATTTATTTAAAGCATAGAAATAACAGGTTAAATTTAGATTTGATTATTACACAATAGATATTTATTTATGATACAGTCATGCGGAACAAATGTGCTATACCTATAATATTCGTGTGTTTCGTGTATTTATGTTATAGTAGGTCTATTTCTTGTTTAATTTATTGAGTCAGGTAGAAAAATTTTATATAATATAGTTGAGTTTTGTTAGTTTATAATATATAGTTATTTTAGTGTCTAATATTCTAAAAAATGGATGTGTGAAGACCATTGAAGCCCGAAGAATTGGAGGTAGTCATAAATGAGGTGAGTGATATTGAATATAAGAGTGAAAGTGAATATGTTTCATCGGATGATGTTGGAGAAATAGACATTGAAGTCTTAACACAAGGCGAGAAAAATTCAGAAATGGACAACGAATGATTCCAATGATTCCGGCTCAGATGAAATTGACGACGATAAAATGAACACCATTAGCGAACCAAATTTAACTTTTATATCCAGGAATCAACAAATATGGCTCGAAAATCCTGTCAACCCGCCACAGGGGCTACAAAGTCAGCATAATATTTTGCGAGAAAAAATAGGACCTACACGATATGCCTTCGGAGAAGTTGATAGTATACCTTTTGAGTTTTTAATTTATTTTAGAAGACCGTTTATTGAAATAATTATCAAATAAATTGGATGTACAAAAACCGTACTAGGTTTCAAAGTATACTTCGAGCGATTAGATTTGATAATGCGGCTGCAAGAAGAAAAGAAAGACATAGCTGACAAACTACAACCTATTCGCGAGTGTTTCTAAATGGGGAACGATCACCTACAAGACGGATTTATTCCAGGTTGGAGTATAACCCTAGATGAGCAATTGGTAACTTTTAGGAGGAATATGTCCATTTTGGCAATATATACCTTCAAAACCAGGAAGATATGGTATCAAGTTTTGGGCAATTTGTGACAGCGTCCCGTGATATGCATGGAAGTTAGAAATTTACGTAGAAAAAACTGGAGAAGAAAGAGAAAAATCAACACGAAAATGTGGTGAAGAGATTGGTAAAGGCGATCGAAAACTCTGGACGACATATAACTCCCGACAAGTTTTTTACATCATATTCACTTGCAAATTATTAAAAAAAAACACTTATTTTATTTTAGGAACAATACGTAAAAATAAGTCGGCTATGACCAACTGTTTTACAAATCCCAAGAACCATGAAGTCCTTTCCACATTATTTGGTTTTCAAAGTGATAACATAACTTCATACCCCAAAAAGAGGAAAAATTGTGAGATTAATTAATACCTTATATTGTAACCGTGGTCCCCTATTCAGGAACCAGTGGTTGATTATAGAAGAAATTCAGAGTCACCTGCTCAAATAGTGGAATGTTACCAGGTATAGATTGTCGGAATGGGAAGTTAAGATGTTCTAATAATATAAAATATTGTGAAGCAGTAGCTAGTGGTTGTTAGTAGGCAGAGAACAAGCCACGGGCTTATATCTAAATACTAGGTACGCGCTTACCGAGTAGGAGCGCATATTTGGGATGGGGTTAGGTGTTGATAGTCCTTAATTGTCGATTTGACGTTATTGGAATTTTTTGGATAGAGAGATGGACAATTTTTAGATCCTCCGTCTGGGAAAGCACTTAACTATAGCTAGAGTAATATGCTTATGTAGTTACCTGTTGTTAGAGCTATGACTTCTTTCGAAATTGTGCAGGATGTACATATCAGTCAAGAGTGTTATTTGTACACAGTTTATTTGTGTACACATAGTAATCAGTAACATCAGTCACAGTTCAGTAACATCAGTCACTTAGTATTAAGAACATTTGGCTATCTTGTGCTATATTGCTTTACTTTTACTTGCCGTTTTAGTCGCTAACACCTTAATTCCAGTGAATTGGGGCTTGTTGGAAGACTGAAAAGCTTTATTTACATTAGTATTATGATTGAAAGATAGAGCTTTTACCTATTGTATTTATAGCGAGTGCCACAGCCTAATAGGGTAGGTTGCTTGTTGGTACGATTTACTCAATTAATTTGCGTAAATTAGTTATTTTGTTGATTAATAATCGGATGAAAATTGAGTGGGAAGTAAGATTTAATTAAATGTTTGACAATTTGCAGATCTGCGCTAGTCAGCAAACCAGTGACAGTTAAAGTATAGAGCCTACGTGGCATGGCACTTGTCGAAATTAGGTAGGTTAAGTAAGAGGTCGCGGGTGGCGCTATAAACTTTCTCACACCGATCTTTTCTGCTACTTAATTAAGAAAGATTGCGTATAACAGTCACTGTATAAAAAGTGTAGTACATCTGCCGCGAAGTACGTGGACGTGGCCCGGGAGGGTATATTCCCGTGTAATCTTCTCAAGAAGTCAGGAACTCGTATCAAGAGCACGCCAATTTTGAGGTGTGTGAATCTAACAAGATCAGCATGCCTTTGAATGATTAAAATCAGAAGCATTAAGAAATAAATGGGAATTAGGCGTGGGTATTAATAAGCCACTAGGCTTAGTAGTTGGTGAAGACCCGATTGGGTAAGAAATGGAGTATTTTTTGTTTTAAAATGGCGGCTAGAATGTGGTTTGAAATTTATAGGCAAACTACCTAAGGCAGAGCCCTTCATCATCTGAAACAGCTTCGGGTACAGTAGTTCGTTCTGGAGTGTCGACCTAGGGTGCGGTTTTGAGAATTTCAACCCACGTGTTTGATGCCTGGTAGCCACCTTGGGGCCATCAATCTACCACGTGCCTCTGAAGGTCGGAGGCCAGCGGCGACGAAGGCGTAGACAGCTGTAGGAGGTTCCCCAATTTTTCTAAATTGTAACATCAGTGGGACGCTTTTGCCGTCTTGATCTTCTTGGAGCTGCATTCTGCATTCTGATCTCCTTGTGGGTGGCGTGGGCAAAAATCAAATGGTGGATTTAGAATCATTTAATCTAGGGTTTATTTAAGAGGGGGTATAAATTTGAGGTATGGTTATTATGGGATTGGGTGGTAGTGTAGGTTTCATATGATAGGATTTTTTAAACGCAAAGTTATAAAATAGGAGAGAGAGTCAAAATGTGTATTGTAAGACCACTGGAAGCTTCCAAGGGTTAATTGTTATGTGTTGCCACCACTGATTTTAATGTGTTTGTGATGAATTGATGTGATCTGTGATAATTATTAATAAATTAGAATTGCACATTGAGGTGATCACTTATTGGATCACCACTAAAATTCTGAAAATTAAAAGAGGCGGAAGGCGTTGATACTGTACATAACCATGAAGAAAATAATCATCTATTACCGTTCATCGATTATACTAATTAATTAGTCGGATTGTTAAATTTTAATATTATATTGGGGAAAATTTTAAAAATATATTTCCTCTTAGGACATATTGTGGGATACTTATGTATCGAGGCAGCTTAAGCTCATGTCCCGTTAATACCATAAAATTTCAAAGCATTTAGACCGTTCAAAATATCAATTAAATAAACGGGCAGTTATTAACCTAAAATTTCAAGTCATTAGACCATCCAATTATTATTTAAATTGAGGTGCTGTTAATAAGGACCTATAATTTTAAAATGTGTATACCGGATTTACGTAAGCTATCTAAAGTTATTGGCACGAAGGGCCACATATTGTTTTGTTGTATATTTTGATATTATTTCATAAAGTGGTGGTTTTTTAATTGTTATTTGTAATAAATCAGTTGTGTGCGCTCCCATCCTATTTTTTATCTGAGATTAGGTACGATCTCGGTTGCTCACTGAAAACAAGAACGGACGCTCATTCCACTTAAGCAAGGAAGCCTCTGACTGGTCGTCTGGAATTCCGACCTGGCCGCGGCATAGCATCTATCAGCTACGGTAACTGTTGCCTTTCAAAAAAAGCAGGTTATAACATAATGACATGAAAATCGATTATGGACTCAAAAGGAAATCTGAAATAATTCCGGATTAGAACAAAATTAAAGCTGGTGTCGACAGCATGGACGACATACAGCGGGAAAAGGAGGACTAGAAGATGGTCACTGACCGTTGCAAATCAGATTCAAAACTGCGAATTTCGCTCGGTGTTCAAGAATAGGTTTGATCACCTAATGGTGAATTAATGCTGATCGAATTGTGGGAGGTCCTCGTTCATAGACGATCAGAACAAAACCTAAAATGCGTCTGAGGAACGCTAGATTGAGTGGGTTCTTCTATATGAAATTAGCTGAGAATAAATTGTAGTCAACTGGCCGGTGGCACATTTCGTAGTAGCCTGCCGTTTGGTTCTTACGGAGAGCGCTTCATCGATATGTGCCTAAACAATAGCCTGGTCATTGGGGGATCAATATTTCCACACAAACTCTGTCATAAAGTCACATGGATGTCACCAGATGGCAGGGCACAAAACCAGATTGACCACTTTGCAGTCAGTGGGGGCGTTGTCACCTTGATATCCGGAACATAAGAGGCACCTACTGTGAGGCGCTGGGATGTGACCACCACCTTGTAATGGCTGAAGTACGTGTGAAGATCGCCGCTGCGCGGGCAAGCATGATGGAAAATGCAACCATAGAAGTTTCAATATAACGAAAGTGCAGAACACGGACACTAGGCAGGAGTTCGTGCTGGATTGAAGAACCAGTTCTGGAATTCGTGCATCTTTTGGGAAGAAGATGCTATAATATAAGTAGAGACATGGTGGAAAAAAATAAACGACACATGCCTATATGCTAGTTTGAAAATGTTGGGCTTCTAGGATAACAGAAAGAAGCCATGGATATCTGATCGCACATGGCAGAAGATTAAAGAACGAAGAACCTGATAAATTAATGCAGAGATGAAACAGCGTCTCAGAAAACGGTATAGTGCATTTCATCGACAAGTAAAAATATCCGCAAGAACCTATAAAAGGCAACAGATGAACCAGTTTGCAGAAAGGGTTCAGGAGGCAGCAGGGAGGCAAGACTCCAAAGAGTTGTATGCATCACCAAGAAGCTGTCCCGGAAATGCTTTAACGAAGCCCAGCTTTAACGAACGCAAACCAGTGAAGTCGAAGGATGGTGAGCAGTTGAGCAACAGCGAAGAATAGCTGAAGCGCTGGAGGTAACACTTCAGTGAACTCAACAGGACTCTGGCACAACGAGGAACTAGACCAACAGGTAAGGCCTGAACTTCAATTCAACAGTCACCCTCCCAGTAGGAGTGAAATCGTCAGGGCTATGAAGAGCTGTAAGGCTGGAAAAGCACTTGGGATGGACAATTTGGTAACAGATGTTCAATACAGACGATGTGACAATAGAGAATTAGAGAATATGCTTTCAATAAATTTATGACACAAAAACTATCCCAGAAGTCTGGAAGAAAGGAAGCCTTCTCAAACTACCCAAGAAAGAACGGATTGCAACAATTGGCGTGGCCTCACACCCTTGTCAATACCTAGCAAAGTGTTTTCAAGAATTCTCATCAACAGTATTAGAGTTCTATTGGATGGAAAGTTCCGGAAGGAACAGGCTGACTTCAGAGAACAGATCATATATGTACTACATTAACACGTTGAGAATCACCATCGAGCAATCCGTGGAACACCGGTATTCACTATATCTGGCATTTGTCCAGTTTGAAAAGGCTTTTGACA
>WYDF02277265.1:2301-17469 GCA_009867245.2 Adranes taylori | reverse complement strand
AGAATAATGTGATTTATTCGGTGCGAACATATATGAGCTATTCTAATATAGCTAAATTCTGCACTGAAGGAGAATTAAATTCTATTTTAATATATATATATATATATATTTATAATCTTAAATTAATACATACAATGTTAAGTTAGTATTTAATCAATATTTATCATAAGTGGCTTATATAGCATTTACTCTGTTTATTTAAACATATTTACTAATTAATTCTTATACTTATAGATTATAAGAAACATTATTGTAATTTCTATTGACAAAGGGGTTATCCCGTAAATAAAGATATTATTATTTAAAAAAAATAATAAGCTTGCTTGTTAACTGATGCACAACTAATCTGAGAATCGTCTTCTTTTTCAACTGAAAATGACGTCATTCGCATGGACTTCGCGTTATTCACTCGCTTGATGTCTGCATTGCATGTCATACTCATGCATCCACTACTCGTCTCCAGTAATTATGTGTAAGATGAACCTTGGTTCGGATTCAGACATTAAAACAATTCTTTCGCGAAGTCAACGTGGTCCTTTTTTTTGCATGAAATTCAGGTCTTTCGGCACCAGTTTTGCATCGGCACATCGGAAGCCAAAGTTATTAACCAAAATATCTTCAACGGACCCATAAGGGATATTCAAGTCCTCTGCCAGCTCTTTAATGGTCAATATGGGGTTTTCGGCCATCATTTCTTTAATTTTATCGATGTTTTCGTCGGTTTTAGATGTCGACGGCCTGCCACTGCGTTATTCCTCCTCGACGGACTCACGAGCACTTCTGAAGCGTTCGTGCTTCACATAAACCTTTGTTTTCGGTACAGCATCGTTGCATTTACATGGTTTTCGCACCGTTGAATTCGTTTCTAACGCAAAATTTTATAGAAACTTGCTGATGCAAAGTCGATTTCATTTGTAAACTCGTAACAAATCGAAAACACCCACGGACGGATAATTGTACAATCTAACAAAAAAAAAACAAGAACACTTATCGGGTCACTGAGAGCACCACACTGTAATCGTTCATGAAACTCTTTGATCAAGGTGGTAATTCTATATTTCTCATTGGTCCTTACATTTTTATTTTGAATTTAATTCATGTATAACAATTATAACAACAATTATAAAAATTTGTGAATAATAAAACAAAAAATAAATAATTAAGTGAACAAATAAATGCGGAAGTACCCGGGAATTCTTACAGGTCGAAAATTGGTGTGAATCCCGGGAAAACGAGATTCCAGGAAGGAAAGCCTAATCAATATAACTACTTAATTTGATTATTCAATTTGTAACAAATTCTATAACATTTCTATGGCACCGAAATTCGGAATAAACAGAACAAAGGGTCCAGAACAACAACCAATTAACCAAATATTTTTTACAATGGTTTTTCTGCATTGCGTCAGCTTCTTGTGTAACATTGTGCCGTTCTTATAGTTTTATTTGTAATATGCTATGTGTTTTTTTGTAGGTGATAAACTGATTTCACAGAAACATTTTGAAAGTGCTCAAATTGCTCATCGTTTGGGCGAAATTCAAGAGAAGCGACTTCAAATCCGACAGATGTGCGTTAAGAAGAAACAGAATTTGGCCGATACTTTATTATATGTTGAGTTCGTACGTGATGCTTCTGATGCTATGAATTGGATTAATGAAAAATCGAAAAAACTAGACTTGGAACCTGAAATTAAGGTATTATCTAATCACTTATCCAATTTATACATTTTTATCACATTTTGAATATGTGTTTTATTGAATTTTGACTATTTATATAGTCTAGCGAAGCTCCAAATAGTCTTGAAGAGAAGATTAAAAAATTACAAAAGCATCAAGCGTTCCAATCGGAAATTGCTGCGAATACTCGTCGTATGAATGAGGTGATGCAGAAAGGCGAACGTTTAATTGGTAGAAAACATAAAGTTTCACAGGAAATTGATAAGCAACTTAAGCAACTAAGAGCGATGTGGGAGACGCTTATATTCGAAATTGATCTTCGAGGTATGTGTGAATTATTAAAATATGTTTTTAATTGTTGCCGGTTCAAAGCAGACAACTTCAATATTCAATATTCATGCTGTTATGTACCGCGACACTTGCCATGAAAATATTAACGTCAACAGTTTATAATATAATTTCATTTGAACACATTTATAGGTTCACCACTGAATGCGTATCTATCGATGTAATTGTATTATAATACTAGCTTTTAGAGAAATTATCTCCTGTTGTTAATAAATCATGTATTACCTTGTAATAACGATGTTTAAAGCAAAGAATATATTTAAATTGTTTGACATTTATAAATTATTAATTATAAATGTACGAAATTTTAACAGGTAAAGGGCTGGAAGAAGCACAGGACATTCTTGAATTCAATATTCAGCTGGAAAAGATTGAGACATGGATCCGTGATAAAGTTGTAATGATTCAAGCTGCAGATATTGGACGTGATTATGAACATTGTTTGGCATTACAACGAAAATTAGATGATGTCGATAGCGATATGCGAGTGGATGATGCTCGTATCAGAGTGATTAATGCGTTAGCAGATAAATTAATTACACAAGGTCAAGCTCCTAGTGTTGGTAAACGGAGAGCCGATTTTATGACTAAGTGGCAAAACCTACAGGTATTAAAAAAAATTGAATTATTAACATTTATCACTTTGTAACGATTAAAATTTCTATAATCTTTTAATAAATTATGTTAATATAGTACACTCTAACCTCATAATATTAATTTTTATTTTTGAAAGATTTATTGACTTTTTTCAGGGTTCTCTGAACGCTTATAAGCGCAAACTTGACGAATCACTAGAAATACATTCATTTGACCGTGACATATCCGATACAATGTCGCGTATTCAAGAAAAAGCTAATGCAATGGATCCTACCAATGATCTCACGATAAAAACTTCTACAAAGCTAATTCTTGAATTGGCTGAAGTTACAAAAAACGATTCATTGTTGGACAGCTCATTACAAATCGAGAATCATCTTGAATCGGAAGAGGAACCATCACTTATAAGTGTACAAAATAACTTTCTTCTTTCGGAACGAGGCTTTGGAGATTTAAACGGTGTTAAAGTTATGTTAAGGAAGCAAGAAGCTGTTGAATTGGAGATGACGGCTGTTGAAAAGAAAGTTGGAGAACATAGGCGAATAGGTGAATTATTAGGAAGAAAATATCCAGGCAATGGTGAGTTATAGACATTAAAAATTCTATTTTAAACTGTGCAATTAATAGCTTATTGCTTATAACGAGTTATAAATTATTGAAATTACTTTATATCTTATCGTACCCATATCAAAATCACGAATGCAAATTTGGTTTTTTTTCACATACAGTGTTAGAAGCTAATATACTTTTGCGTAAGTAATCATTCGTGAATGTTTCCAAAACGATGAATGGGTTTTGCCGTTGCTCATAATAGCTTATCACGTACTTCAGACTCACATTCGTGCTTATATTTATTAGTGATTGTGTTACGGTGTAGATGTTCCCACAAACCCTGTTTTTTTTTTGTACTTTTATAGTGAAAGACATCTACAGATATATTGGCTAGAGATAAACGCGGTTAGCATATTTCTGCTACTAAGTTGGTTGCCGCTGCGAAATCACATTACCTCATTCCCCTGCCATGGAATCCCACTAGTGGAGGGAGAAATGCATAAAAATGTACCTTGATTCCGCTTTGAACATTACAATTATGCATCGAATGTACATAGATTTCTGCAGGGTCAATGCTCGGAAATAGTTTGTGGAATAAAGGCTCGTTTACAATGAATATAACTTGAGCTTTTTAAACCTAAAAAGTTCAGTGCAATAATTGATGTTTTGACCAAAAGTCAGTCAGAGGAAGAACCAAAACAATATAATGTGGAATTTAATTAGAAGTGGAATTTATTAGAAGTGATATTACTTAGAAGTTGAATTAAATTGAAGTGGAATTTAATTTACATATGGAAAGAAAGGAACCCACAGATATCCATATGTTTTGTTACTTAATCTAGATCTCTGTATCTTGAAGGATAAAATTTAGCACATTTTTTTAATGCAAATTGGCAGTATATAATTTGACTATATACAATTTAGACAATCATGATGTACAATGTTATATATGGAAGGAAAACTTTATGTTTATCTGTATTTAGCGTTGCCAATTTGTATTTAGTAAAATTGTTTTTAAAGATTAAAAACAAAATTGATTTAAATTGTTATGATTCTATTTTTATACATTTTAAAATAAAATAATAGTTATCCAATTGTGGTAATAATATGGCAAACTTATTTCTTCAATGAGATTTGATATAAAAAACAATTATAAAAATAAATGTAAGCATCTGTATATAATGCATCTGTATGTATATGCATATAATTATTAGCAAATATTCTTGCACAACTTCAGAACGCATAGAGTTATTCATTTAATTATTTATAACAATAACAAAACTTTTAATTATTTAATCAAATTAATACGAACGTACAATAATTCCAAGAAACAATTCGCCCACGAAACAATATTGAAACTATAACTCTCAATATTGTTAGGAACATTAAAAAAATTATTTAACATTAAGATGGATAGTTAGTAACTTGGACGGTTTTTCTTTGAGATCCTTTTTCTCGGAAACCACTGAACTGATTTCAATCAAACTTGGTAGACTTGTTAGTTTAGTAAAACTGAGGCTAATGAGTAAACGGTTCTTAGAAATTTCAAAAAAATTCATTTATGATCTTTAAAAGTTTTAACCTTTTTCATGTTTCTTTGAGGTAAAAAAAATATTTAAAATTAATCTGTTTGAAAATCCCTCCATTCAGTGGTGCTACCTATTAAATGAAAAAATCATTTTTATCTCATAATTTTCTAGAAAAAGGTGGAAATGTTAAGAAATGTATGCAAAAAAATTACAGGATAACAAAAAATTTGTCAATGATTTTATGACTAAATGTCATATCTTTTAATCATAAGTAAAATAAAAAATACATTTAAAAATGGTTATATCTAATAAAAGCATGCTGTATGAATGGTAAGGACCGTGGGGGAAGGATAGAAGAATGCCGCTAGCCTAGAATGCTGGAAGAATACTGCCGAGCTCCTTGGTGCCTAAGAGGTGAATACCAGACTTGCTCACTTGGATTAATTTTATAAGCACTTAAATTGTTCGGAAAAATCTGTGGCCTATTTTATTTTGCGTATAATTGTAGAATAATGATTTGCAAAAAATATAATTCTGTTAAAGAAGAAGTGGGATTGCGATGAGGCAAGACGGATCTGGAATTGGAGAAGCAGGTTGGGGGTTGGAAAGAAGAATGAAGATACTGAGGGTTTGTGGGATATAAAAAGGGGTAGAGTTGATTATGTAAAGGAAAGAAATTCGGAAGATAGCAAGAATGCCGGTAGGCGTAACATGAGGTTAATAGAGGAAGGTTCGGAGAATATACAAGAGGAAGTGTAGAAAAGAGAGGAAAGAGTGAAGGAAGTGGAAAAGAGGATTGTGGTTACAAGGCCGAAGAAGGAATGAAAGGGACAATGGGAATCGAAATGGTGTGCAGCAAGAAAGGATTTATTGAAGAGAGATTGGAGCATAACGTCAGTAGGAAAATAGAGGGAGCTTCTTGACTATGTTGGAACGTGGCAGGGTTAAAAGGAAAACTTTTATATTAAAGGATTTGTACAATACTTGAGGGGATTCGATATAGTCGGTCTGATGGTGACATGGGTGGAGGAAGGAGGATGTGAAGAAATAAGGAAATTATTGACGTTATTTCTTTCGTATTTTATTTAGAAAATATGTCAATCTCATATCGTTTTATTAGTAAAACAAAATATGTACCATTAGATAAATTCAAATTTAATTGTTCGTAAACAAATTATGCAATTGCTCTCAGAAACTATACTCGGCAAAAATCTTTTATCTAAAGAATGCATTGTGAAAACAATGTATTGATAAACACAAATATTGCGTTGAGTAAAAATTGTATTTGCGACTCCACACATGCTTACATATTTAGCTATATATCTATCCTCTTTTATCTTATTGATATTATTGCAATTTCCTGGATTTTACAACCGGAAACAATGGCGATATACATACACATGAAAATACTATTAAAATAAAGTTCTGCTTTTCTTTAGCTATATTAGTTTGTATCCTGGCTAGACAATAATCCCAACTAGTCAAGATTAGTTCACGATGTTTGAAAAAAGTCCATAGTAATTGAGAGAGCACCATTTTCGTACGTAGTCGGGTTCTGCCTATACTTTACATCACTATGTATTACTTACTCAATGATTATATCTATCGAAATAAATCAACAGTACATATGATCTCACATGACTTTGGGGGCCAACAAGAAAATTTTATTTTTGGTGTTATGTGCCTAGACTTCATAGTCAAGTACCCAGCGGTACAGTTAATTGATCACAAATTTTTGAACCAGAATTTTGAAATAGAATGCTATTTCATTCATTACAAAATTGAAAAAAAATCGAAGCACTTTCTAGTATTTAGTATACGCGTTTGAAGGATGGGCGCAAGTTATACTAGATTTTCGAGAAAATCCAACTTCTTTCCACATCAGTAGTGAATCACATCTTGATCCACTATTGGTAATAGCGTTTGTTAAACTGCTATTGCCAAACATAATATGTAGAGATTTTATGATTAATACCTCGAATATCTCAATCTAGTGGAGTATTTAAAAACTTTACAATTAGGGAGTTTTTTAAGCTATTTTAAATGTTTCGAACTTCTAAATTTTAAAATAGGGGGATACTCTCGCATAATTTCTAACAGTGGATATACAACTACTTTTATTATATAACAGTTCACACATAATTATTGAGACTGAATTTTTTAGATTTTAATCCATAAAGTGATTAAAATAGAAATTTTCGTATCGATTATAAGCTTCCATAATTGAAATTCAGTACGATCTATTTTATAAGGCTTCAAGTGAGTAATTTCGATTTAATAAAAACGTTTTTCTTGTAATTAATAGAATCACATTTGCAAAGCAAACTTCATCTATTGGAGGAACAATGGCGTCATTTATTGGACAAAAAGTCACATCGACGTAATTTATTAGATGCGGCTTACACTAAACAGAAATTCCTCGCAGATGTCAAAGACTTGGAAGCTTGGCATAAAGACACCATCAATCGGATGCGCTCACAGAATAAACCATTTTCTGTAACGGAAGCGGAAACACAACTAGAGGCACATAATGATTTGAAGGTACTTAAATAAGTAAAATATTGCATTCATTAATATTTAGTGGTAGCAGTCAATTTGAAGTGGCAGTATGTTTAGCTTCCAATACTTAATTGATTTTGATTTGAATGTTTCGTATTGGGTTCCGTTAAATAAATATATGTATAAGTAATTTATTTCCGGAAAAAATGTCAAAACTCATTCAAAGAATGTAGGACATCGGGCGTTTTAATTTCATATGGGTTTTATTTTCAAAGATATAATATACACTTCTTTAGTTCTAATTTTATTAAAACTAACAATTATGTTCTGAAGGTTGAAATAAATGGCAGAAAAGAAGATTTTGCCAAACTCATAAGTTGCGGTGAAAGTCTTTTACAGACGAAAAATAAAGACGATAAACATATTCACAATGCCATAAACAAATTGAAAAATTTGGAGAAAAATATCTACAATAATTGGAAACAACATAAGGATGTTCTATTCCGAGAATTTCAAATACAAACGTTCAAGGAACAAGCTAATATACATGATAGGTAAAATAGTTTTTCTATTTGATAAAATTTTATACATTAAAAATATTATGTTTTATAGACTTCTGGTTTCTAAAGAAGCATTTTTAAATAATGACGATATCGGTGTTGATTTACGTTCAGTAGAGACACTGATACGCAAACATCAAGATTTCGATGGTGCTTTACGCCAACAATTGGCTAGGCACACTGCTGAATTAGACCAAATGACTGAAGCTATGAAAATCATACCATGTTTAAATTCAACTGTAATAATGCATAATACAACTGGTTTTATCAATGTAAGTTGAATTATTTATTTTTTATTCTCTTAATAAAAATATCGCTCTAACATAGAATAATATTTGTATATATGGCGTTATGTGATGTATTATGTGATGTGTCTTTTATTTTTATATTATTTTAGTATTTTCTAAATATTTCTTAACATGGTATCCTATTTTTAAGTAAATTTGCTTGACCAGTAAATTAAGCGTGACCAGCTCAGTGGGTAGGCTGTATGGGCATATGGGTCTAAAAGAAAGGATTGAAGATATCAGAATAATAAACTTTGAAATGGGATTGTGTAAACTTTAACTGGATAACTGAAGAGGTTATACAAATACTAGTGCGGAAAAAGAAGGTAAGAAGCTTTCTGCAGAATTTCCAGTAACCAAGGGATACCGACAGGGGTGCTGCATTTCGCTTAGACTTCTAAAAATTTACATCAGCAAACCACTAAAACACTGGCACAGAAAATGTGAAAAAATGGGATTAGAGATAGATGGAAATTACCTAACTACGTTACTGTTTGCGGGCAACCAAATAATATTCGTGGCATGAACGAGGATAACTCCTTCATGCTACGAAAGCTCCTAGTAGAATACGATCAATGGCGTTTAAAGATCAATATGAAAAAAAACTCAATTCATATGCATTGGAGATCTATCCTATGGACACTGTGTCGCAAAGTAGCACAATAAAGTCAGTTCAAGAATATAAATATTTAGGCATTACAATTACCAATAATGGAACTGATGAACATGATATTAGAAAGAAAGTAGCAGCTGGGAAACAAATTACACAAACGTTTCATCCTATTTTCTGGAACCTAAAAACAAGCAACAAAACAAAAACAACCGTGTACAAAACCATTCTAGAGAGCACAATTACATATGGTTCATAGATTCGGGTGCTAAACAATAGAGAACGCCAACTACTTTTAGCAGCGGAAATTAATTTTTGGAGAAGAAGCTGCGGAATTTCCAAACTTGAACATGTCATCAACGTCAATATCAGGCAAATGGAGGAAGTGGACTATAACATCATAGATGCCATTAAATCTAAACAACTTACGGTTAATATATTTATACTTTAATGTAGTGTGTCTTGAATATTTCTGCTCGTATTTCTGCTGAACGTATTTTTTAATGGAACGAATCTCTCTGTTAAAAAAAATGCGATTTTAATTGCCTTCAAAAGTGAGTTGTACAAGAACCTTATGCGATACAGAATAATAAAATTCAGTGTATGAAAAATATTTCTATGGAATAATTATAATTTTTGTTGTATAAGTTGGTACTCCCGTAGATCAACATTTAACTTTTTTTTACATTAAAACGATGGTAATATCTACAAATCTTATTTATATAGACAACCAATGATCAGGATGCAATTGACCATAGTACAGAGAAAATGAATGGTTACTATCAAATAGAGGCACCAGAAGACCAGTCGCCGATGATGATTAAAAATACTTCATCGGATGAAGAAGTTACAGTGATATTAGAAGAACTCGCCAAGCGCAAAGAACATTTACTCGCAATGTCAAAGGCACGTAAGATTAAGCTAGAAGATTCCAAGGCCCTTCTTGAATTTATCAGGTAACGAACGCGTTAAGAATTTTTAGTTAAATTAATTAAACTAACTATGGAATTTAACTGTTTTGAGCCTAAAATAATAATATTTAGTGTATTTGGTTGATTTATAAAATATTGAAGTACTGAACCTGTATCCAGTTTGGGACTTATTAACTCTCGAATAGGTGCAATGTTTATAAATATTTAACATAATCCGCTTAGGATGATCATTTAAATTTTTTCGATCTTTAAGTTCTATATTTCTATTGGTGACTCATCATTTCGGTTATTAATTTTTAATCCTTTTAGGCATTCTGCGAGCAAATGAAGCAAGGTAATAGGGGTAATCTGTGGGCGAACTTTCAGACAAAGTAATATAAGTAATATTGTTTACAATTAATTATTTACATACAAGTAGCACAAAATTGATATGATATTAGATTACAAATTTGCGTACACAATCGTTCACTGTAAGGAATGTAATTACAGTAAAATAATTTAAGTTTTTAAGTTGTAGTTTAAGTTGTAAAATAATTTAAATTTAAGTTTAAGTCTTTCTCCGTTCGAATTCATTTTTGGAACCAAATTCAGTAAAGTTTTGATCCTGGTGTGATGGTCCCTTTTTTGTCATAATTTGGCCTTTTATTTCTTTCTTGTCCTGTAGTCTGCTTGTTCTGTTACGTTTTTCTGTGAGTATATCATCTTGTGGTTTTTAATTGCTATTGTTTCTCTATGTATTTTTAATTTAATTTTTTTTTATAGAAAATATGAGTTTCTTTTCTTTATTATTTCTGATATTTGATTATATTTCATTATGCTTTTCCTTATATTGTTTTATTATCCGAAATAATTTAACCGTCTTTCAAACATTCGTTTCTGAAATGTGACTTCCAGCAGCAATGGAGCTGGCCATCGTTTGTCTATAAACTGCTTGGAATGAGTATCATTTCTATTAACTCATTTGTGCGTGAAATAATTTCAACTGTGTTAATACTATGAAGTTGCTATATTATTATGAGTTTATTACGTTGATTCGAACTTTTTTTGTCCACTTAAATATCTATATTTTAATAATTAATAAATGAAATTTGATGAAATATCAACAGGAATATCCATGAAGTAGAAAATTGGGTTACGCAGAAAATTCAAATTGCTGAAGACGAAAATTACACAGATTTGAGCAATTTACAAAGCAAAATACAAAAACATTCCGCTTTCGAATCCGAAGTATTGGCCTATAAAAATAATCAGATACAATTGGTTTTGGACGAAGCTCAAGCATTAATTCAACGTGATCATTTTGCAAGTGATGATGTCAAAAATAGGTTAGATACTTTGAAAATGGATTTGAATTATTTACAGGTACGTTATTATACCCTTTATTAAAGTTACTACGCTTTATGAGATTAATAACATTTTAATATAATTAAGCAATTGAAATTATATCCTTAACATAATCTCTTCGTGACTTTTTTTTTTTGGATAGCAACCCTCTGTTAAGAACCACTGTCATATATGACTTGCTGTCAATTTCATATTTATTTATATAAACTTATTGGGGTAGTTGAACTACAACCGATTGTTGATATGAAATTTCTTTTTGACTTTTTCCAATTATAGGAAATGTCAAAATTAAAACGTGACCGTCTGCAAGAAGCTTATCAGGCATTATTATTCAATCGTTCAATTGACGAATTTGAAGCTTGGCTCGTTGAAATTGAACAGCAATTACAATCTGATAATCTTGGAGGAACGTCAACAATTTCTGTAACGGATTTAGCAACTTCAGCTAATAATCTCTTGAAAAAGCATGCATCTCTTGAAGCTGATGTTCTACAACATGCAAAGAATTGTGAAACGTTGAATGAATCCTGCGATCAATTCATTTCAAATGGTAATATTAATTGTAGTTGTACTATGGCCATCAGATATTGTCATTGAGTTTTTGTTTTCCTTTAGGAAATTTTATGGGTCCTGAATTACGCGATCGAGCCCAATCGGTAATAATCAGATATGAAGAGCTAGGTGGACCGATGCAAGACAAACGTGATTTACTAGAGGCAGCTAGCATGCTACAGCAGTTCACTAGAGATGTGGATGACGAATTACAATGGTTGGCCGATAGGGAACCGCTTGCAGCTTCTAAAGATTTAGGTGTGAAGTAGGATTAATTAATTTTTAGTTCTGTACATATTTCTTTTTCACTTTAGTTGCATCAGTGAACAAATGGGAGATATAATTTAACATTTACCGTAATTGTGGCAGCTTAGAAAAAATATTAGAACAAAACAATGAAACAAAAAAAATTGCATAAGAATCAAACTTTGAAATTAGGACAGTATTAATTAACCAATGATTCCCTTAATAATATAAAATATTATATTTAATTAATTTAAAGTACTACGCAATCTACTAAAATTTATTGCAGTAACTCATAGAGATTAAAATTAGGTAAAAATAAGACTTGAAGTGCTTATTAATAGCGCCAAAAATCTACTTGTTTATCTCTTACAAATCTAGTAACATGTATACAAAATTAACAAAAGAAAACAAAACATGTTCTATAAGTTAAAAACAATTACGCTCATGTATTGAAAGAAATCAAAAGTGTTTAAATAAAAAAATCTTTTAGATGTACCTAAAACCTATAAATAGATTATTATTATATTAATGGTGTTAGACCAATATTAAAAATATGGCTTAAGCAATACTTTCGAAAGTATTTGCTGGTACATATATAAATATTATATTAAATAAGTCAAGTCAGTTTAAGTGTTAAAGCATGGATTTTGATTTAATTAAAGCATATATAGCAGGCCTCATCATATAGCCCTCTTCATAATTTAATAATATTTAAAGATACATTAAAACATGGGGCACTGGAACAATTGAGAAGTTTTCCGCAGAAAACAAATTTAAAAGAAACATCAAATAGTATACATGTTTTAACTATTGAGGAGAAACAATTGCTTATAAATGATTTTCATACATTTAATATAGGAGGTCATGCTGGTATTTTTCGATATGTAAATGCTTAAGAAACACTATCTTTGTAATACTTTAGAGGACGACATTAGGAAATTTCTTGAAAAATGTGACGCATATCAAAGACATAAATACGAAGAGACACATAAAGAACCTCTGTGTGTAACAACCACAGCTAATACAGCATTAGATAAGATATTCTTAATTGTCCAAATTTGTAGAATGCAATGTCATTCCAGACAAAGAAGAAGCGTGCATTATAGCTAGAAGCGTGCACTGGCTTTTGTTGAAAATTATTTTCTCTTGCGTTATGGGGTTCCATCTAAAATTCCAAGTAACTGAGGTACAGAAGTCATAAGATACAATTTCACAAATTGATAAGCTCTCATGTACTTGGATCTATCGGAAGTCTCGAGAATTCACACAAACAGCTGGGTGCTTATTTACGTATGTAGGCTGCCAATACGACTGAAAGTTGGTCTTCATGGTTACCATTTACTGTTTTGCATATAATAACACTGCCCATAATAGTACACAGTATACGCCTCATGAACTTGTTTTTGGAAAATTTCCAAAATTACCCGCAACCGTTGTTAAAGAAGCAGAACTTCTTTATTCTTTTGGCAATTATCCTTTAGAATTAAAATTTCGTTTACAAACGGTATTTCTTGATACGCGGTAAAAATTTGATTTCTACAAAAACAGAAAGGAAAAAGATATTTGATGTTAGCTTTTCGCCACAAATATTTGGAATTAATGATTTAGTTCTAATAAAACTGCATAGTACTGGCTCTTTGTATAGGGTGATACATGTCAAAGGTCACAATCTAGTGATAGAAGTGGATAACCAAATTATTGAAATTGACAAGAATAGGGCAATCCTGTATAAACAGTAAAAGATCATAATTTTATTTGTTTTACCTTCCTGAGAAGCTGATAAATTTTTAGCATACTATGCTGCAAAAAAAAATTATGTCTATTCCCTATAATAATGTTGGGTATTATGTTTCTCTTTGAGCAGCTTAATAGGTCCGTAATTTCCGCAAGGATTTCTTTCTTTTGGTTTTGTATGATATCATTCATACTCCGTAATGTTGAGAAGGAAATTCTTAAGGGTCTGTTTAACTTTTCTAGAATTCGTATGAAATATGTCGACTGATTGACACATCTGATTTCCTAATCTAGCCATACGGTATAATGGACTATAATAAACATAGTTAGTGGAACAATGCTTCTCGACAAAGATGTTATTGATGCGAATTGGAATTTTAAAATTAATTTCTTCTAATATTTCTGGACATTCTATATCACCTTGAATCAATTTGTTTAAGAAGCTTATGTCGGAAATTTTACGTCGACCTTCTAACGTATTTAAGTTAAACATATATCTAATGGCCTCGATAGATTGATCATGATTCCCTATTCTATACCTCATTGATTTAAAAAATTTCTCCTGGATTTTTTCGAGAGCGGTGATATGCATCTTGTAGTCTGGTCACCAAATCAAGCTTGCGAACTCCAGTGATGGGCGCACTAGGGATCTAAATAGATGAAGATAGGTGACGTGATTGAATCCCATGCTGAATCTGTTTATGAATCCCAATGTTTGCGCGATTTTGTTTTTGATGTAGTCGATGAGTAGAATAAAGCTCAGTTGACAATCAAAAATAACACTCAAGTCGCGAATCTGTTCCGCGACATTGATCTCTGAATCCAAAAGTTTGTATTTGTTGATTATTGGATATTTTTGCCTGTGGAAGTAAATGGTATTACATTTGTCCGGGTTAACATGTAGTCTATTAGTTTTACACCACGTTCTGGACCAACGAGATGTCAACATTGCATTTAATTACTTTGAAAATTTTTAGGTCGTCCGCAAAGAGTAGAAAAGTTGAATGAGATATCACTTCTTTGATGTCGTTGATAAATAGGTTGAAGAGAATGGGTGCACTATGGGATCCTTGTGCTACTCCGGATGTGACTTCAATTGCGGATGAGGTGGAGTCTCCTACTTTTATGAATTACCCACCTCAAGGCATCGCAAGCTCTGTGTTGCTTCCCAGATTCAATTATTCACCATTACAATTAAGGCATCTCTTAGATGTACCTGATCTACTGGAACTTCTAAACATAAATGTGCCATCTACAAATACGAGACACATTCGCATTTTTAAAACAGACATAAGTCAATGTAGCATTGACTTCTCCCAAGCAGTTTATAATGGCTTCCTTTAATACTGTACATAAAAATATAGATTTATTTAAAGTAGACCTGAGCAGATTGAAGGCGTTTTAGGTTCTAATGAAATATTTTAATAATTCTTTTTGTTCTTGTTTTGTTCTATGAATCGTTCAAATTGTATAATTCTTCATTGATAGTGAGACTACTGTGACACACCATCTATATATTTTATAATTTATTTTATGATTTATATTTATATACCTTAAATCTATATATCTTTCTCTGCACCTTTAGACTTGTTTGCCTATTGTCGTTTTTATAACTGTTTGGCAGTAATAAATAAATAAATAAAAATATTAAATCTTAATATGACAAAACATCTAGATAAGACTTACTTATTATAACTAAGTC
>WYDF02277254.1:0-17469 GCA_009867245.2 Adranes taylori | reverse complement strand
AAATTTCAAAAAACTAATTTCACAGAAACCTTCCTGGGAGTGTACTCAACAAATTCCTAAAGTTTCATGTCGATCGGGTGGATGGTGTAGTCAGGCCTAAAGGACATACATACATACAGGCATACACACATACTTACATGGATTTTTATATATAGATTACATTTGCAAACAATAATACTGAAAGATTAAAGTATAATGAACCTAAGAGTTGAGTATTGAAAGTACTTGAGAGTACACAAAAATAACGCATTGTGTTATCGATGTTCGCTTATGTCCGTATGCTTTGTCCCTGCTTGTTGTATAAATCTGTTTTTATGTAAAACCATTTGTTTAAGATTTAATTAGATACCATAGGCTATGACCAATTATTATTTCTAGTTTTCGATCATAAAAGTTATCTACGATAAATTTTCCAGCAATCCTCTTACCTTTTTCCAACTGCTTAAACCGCCACACATTTTACCTCATCTAGATATTCTGAATTATTTACATTATTTATAAGTATCAAATGCTCAATCTTTCTAACATCAAACTAAATTGGAACGAGGACATTTTGCCTCGTTACAATATGTCTCTTATTACGTATGTATGTACATATATGCAGGATGTACATACTAGACAAAAATATATACTTTCTAATAATAAAATTATGGGCAATAACAATGTTACTTTGTATTTATTTTTTACAGTGAATATGTTTTCGTTCTATTCGAAAGTACAAAAATTGGGCGGTTACGATGCAGTAACGTCCAATCGTTTATGGAAATCGATTTTCGATGATCTCAGTGGTCACCAAGCCAGTACTAGTGCTGCGACTGTTATACGCAGACACTATGAAAGGTAATTTAACTCCTTGACTCAAAATTGAATAATTGCATTAGTTTCGATTCTGGTGTCTCAGCTAGAACTTGAACTCTGAATCGCGCATCATTTTTCTTTGTAAATTTTTCAGCCATCCATTTTTGGTAGTTTCTTAATTAATACTTTAATATTTGTGAAAATGACGCTTTGCACTTTGTATCAATGTTTGTTAATAGAGAAAGCTCATTACAAACATGGGAATATTTTACAGTGACTATTCGCAAGCTATGTGATCATTTTTGCGTGCATAAATGACTATCGCGACCTACTATTGAAAATTAGATCAATAAATGTATGAGGACGATTACATTGAAAGATGAAACACATCTTAGTCGTTATCGCTCCAAAAGATTGACTGAAAACATGGCAGCTCTGAGCAATCTGCCGTTTTGATTGCGCGGTGCAAAAATATCTGTGTGCAAAAATATAAAATTTGTGTACAGAATACAAAAACGGAATTTAGATTTCGCAAAATACAAAAACGTTTGTGCGACTTTTGAAAACTATGAAAAGTCTGTGCTTGGCCTCGCATCCGTATAGATGGAACAACGGCTGTATCAGTCTCACCGAACAACGAAATACGTCCCGGCTTTCTGTCCGGGAATTGAACCTCCACGGCAGTATACTTTGACAAAAGATTGCCGTTGACTCAACAGCTGCAGCTTACCCACCATAGACAGCACAGAAAGTTTTCCAATTGGATACTGGAACAACTTCAAGGTGACGACGTATTCCAGAACAAAATCGTCTTTAGTGACAAGCCTCACCATCTCTACGACTTTGTTAACAAATAGATTTGTTAGATCTCGGCAGATAAAAATCCACATGCCGTGCAAGAACTTTCATGATGCATCCGCAAAAAGACATGCGCCCTCAGTTTGATGCATCTTCAGTTGTATGTCCCATGTGGGCAGAACGGATAATCGGACTGTATTTTTTCGAAAATGATCAAGGCTCCTCCGTGACGATCAACGGCAATGAATCCCGCACTCACACATGTCCCTTCACTGACTGCAACACTATGCTACGTGTTGGTGGTAGACTGGCAAACTGGGTCATACCACATTCGCAAAAATTTCCCATACAACCATCAATTTTCAGATGCACTCATAAAAGACATGCAAAATCAACATATGCACTCAGGTCCACAAGATCTGTTGAAAAATGACACGAGCATGTATATGATGTTTTAAGATAAATCCAGCATAGTATCTCCAAATGGGAAACCTCCCGCAGGATCGTGTTACTAAAACCACGCGTCCATTCAGTAGATTTCTGTGCAGTAGATTTCTGTAATCCCATTCAAATCAGAGAAAGCAGACGCTAAGAAAGACTCTGTATAATATACAAAATTTTATAGATTATTGTATATTGTCTTGTGATTATTGAACATTGTATGGATTTATTGTATATTATTATGTATAATTGTATTATGTCAATAAAGATTCTACATATATACAGAAAATTTTTGTTCGTTTTGCAATAAAAACTGTGCATTTAGAGATAGTATCTGATTTCACTAAGCTTTCATTGCTGCCTCAGACAGATTTTGTACAAGAAGAGGCAGAGCGTCGAGCATACATTCAAACAACGCTACTAATTTCGCTACTAAGATTACAGGAATTATTTACTTTTCTCAATAAAAATAAAGAGAGCATCAATGCACAAATAGCCGAGAAGGAAATCACGTGAATATTTATTCCTACCAGATCTATGCACTTTGGCTGCCTCTGGAAAACCTTCGTTAAAGGTTTCAACTACCACATGAAGCAAATTTGTTACTATACTCTTTATACATATGAAGAATTTATAACATATTTGTCATACTTAACACGGGACCATTATGTCCACTCTCCTTAGACCCAAATAATTTTTTAGTCGGCCAATTTCCTTATCTGGGGCTCACTTGTTCTACCAGAAAAGGATATTAAAAGTGATAAAATCTCAACGCTCAAACGATGGAAAATTGTTCAACTGCAGAGCCAGCATTTCTAGCGAAGATGGTTATCCGAATATCCCAAAATGGTGTATTAGCTAGAGAACAAATTGTATCAACGAAGGTTATATCGTTTTACTTGCGGAAGAGCATTTACTTCCAATCAAATGGGTATAAGGCCGTATCAGTCAAGTGCATCTTATTTCTGCAGAGAGAAAAGTCGATTCACTGACTACCGGTATGGTCAATCTGCGGTTATCTTGGGTTCGCCTGCTCGGGTGGTACCAAGTAAAAAACTCTCGACATTTAATGACATTGATTTCGTTGGTATGCGAGAGTGGTCACTAACTGGCTGTCTGCTCTTACAGGTTATATACTTAAGTTTTATTGGTGCAGCCCCCTTCACCTGTAGCGTGCGCTTCGTCGTGTTCCCTTTCTTTAATGGTGATGTAGCAAGTTGTAGAGTGATGACCAAGTACCAAGTATTTGTGACCAAGTATTTTATTTGCTAAAAATGAGCAAATACCTTCCAAGCTCTGCCATCCGTGCATATCCTGACTGGATTTAAATCTGACCCTAAGTACGATTCCGCAGTCTGCCTTTCAATGGCCCAGGCTTCGAACTCAAAGAGTGTGTGTTCAGCGCTGTCGCTACATCCAGAGTTACAGTACTCGCAATCTGTGTCGGTCTGCGCCCTATGTGATGCAAGTACTCGTCGAAGCTGCCATGGCCCGTTAGGACCTGTGTGGTATGAGTTTTGTATGAGTTTGGTATGAGTTTGGTATGAGTTTGTAAGTCCATCTCCCCTTGTCACGGCTGTCACACTCTTCCTGCCATCGGGGCGCTCCTGTTCTATCGTCATATTACGCTCTTAAAACGTTGACAATGCCTCTAGGAAAGGATAGATTTATCCGTGTTCTGATAGTGAAATGGAACGTACACTAGGGCATTCCAGATTTGGCCACTGCCAATAGTTGGTTGGTAGCAGTATTATTAATGGGAAGAGGATATTTCGTACGCCACTGGAACATTAGTGCGCAACAGCGACAGTACGCAGAACAGATTTCCCATCGAATGGACAGATCCCGGGATTCACCAAGCCAATGAGTCAGTCGGCAGGAATCATCACACAACTTGCTACATCACGATACATACAACACAAACAAGGAATACACAACGCAAGTTGCTTAATAGATGCAGTAGACAAATATCGTCGTATTAATAATTATACTATATTTCTTAATTTACTATTAATATTTAATTTTTCAACAATATACATTTAACATTAAGAAAAGAGATAAGGACAACAGTCTCCATAACCACCCATATTTTTAAAGCCCTTACGCCGAAACCTGCTGCGAAATTTTGTCTAAAGGTTATATACCTATTGGCGGACCAACGCTGGCCATATATCGATATTTTATTTCACGATATTTACGGACTGTACATACATATAGTGAAGTGTGTAATTAATCAAATCATTAAACTCCTCACTTTGTTAATAAATCAGTGCATACGAGAAGGAATATTTCCAAATATTCTTAAGAAATCAGTAGTCACACCGATTCATAAAAAGGGGCCTTGTGATGATTTGACCAATATCCAATATGCCAACATTATCAAAAATATTTCAAAAAATTGTGAAACAGTAGATATACTGAGATATCCAGATATACAGCAGATATCATTTCGAGAACAACAACTTGTTTGCAAAAGAACAATTTGGATTTAGGCAAGGTTCTGGAACCACTGATGCATTGTTAAAACTAGTGAAAACTGCACTGGAAAATTTTTATAATAAAGGAGCTTGTGTGGGAATGTTTTTAGATCTAATCAAAGCATTCGATTGCTTTCACATGAGATACTATAGTAGTAAGAGTTTGTTCCTAACAGATACCTGGTAAATAAACTAATTAAGTACAACGTCGAAAGTAAAAGCGTCAGTTTGATAAAATCCTGCCTATCGGACCGTCAACAATATGTTAAGGCTGGCGGGAAAGTATCACAGGAGCGCTTTATAGAGCATGGAATACCTCAGGGCTCCATATTAGAGCCCCCGTTATTTCTAGTGTTCAGCCCCCGTTAAATCTGTTGTTGGTGCAGAATCCATTCTATTTGCTGACGACACAACGATTCTGACAAAATCAGATACGGTATCCGAAGCGTGTAACAAAAGCAGGGAGGCAATGGCTAATGGAGAAAATTTCTTCAACACAAATAAATTAACATTAAATAGTACGAAATGTACGACACTTATTTTTACCTTGAAAAAGGATTTGATGGAAATTACAACTGCTAACAGTACTAAATTCCTAGGAGTAATTCTAGACGACTCCCTATTACGGCCAGAACAACGTATTACTTAGCTAAGCGACTTGTAAGTTCTATCTTTCTTCTACTTTACCTTGCAGGTACCGTGTCTGAAGCAACGCTAAAAACAACTTATTATGCTGTGTCATAGCCATCTCAATTATGGTGTATTGATTTGGGGGCATTTGTCAGTCAGACATCGTCTTTTTGGTCTCTAGAGAAAAGCAATAAGAATCGTTGCAAATCTCGGATTTCGTGATGCTTGTAGGCAAACATTTATTCAATTAGAAATTTTAACATTGCCTTCTCTCTACATCCTAGAATGTTGTGTCACTTGTTCAAAAATTTGGAAAGTTATGCAGAACATGAACATAAATTCAACCTAGATATAAAACAAATATTGCATTAACAAGCAACAGATTATTCAGGACTAAAGATAGTTCAATATACTGGGCCAATAAATTCTACATCTGCCCCAAACGAGTCAAATGTCTTGCCTTCAAAGAATTTAAAACAACGGTCAAGAAATTCCTTCTACGAAAAGCACTTTATTGTCATACGAATTGCTAAATTTAAAGGATTGGTCTAATATAGATTGGTTTCGATGAGGGGTGGGGGTCCTAGTTGGACAGGAGAATTAGATTATATATGTCATACTTGTACATTATTATTATTATTTATATGAATAATACTGTTACTATTGTATATTATATTATTTCTGACTTGTCTAACTTGTGATTACCACCAATAAAATGATTTGATTTGATTCGATTTGAATGTCATTAATAACTCTGAGGATATCAATTATAAAATCAATAGAAAAAACTGTAAATTAATGTGTTTAAAACATTATTTACTTTAAGTTCAAGTTCTTACTGAGACATCCTTTATATTCAATTCCTTTATACGGATAATTTGATTACAACACTTTTAGAGATATCAAATTTTTTACCGCCTTCATGGATTTGTTTCTAATAAAAAACCTATTTTAACTTATTGAGTTTTACAATTTGGATTGAATACGAATTCAAAACTATAGTTACTTTTCAAATTCTTTCCGCATGCAAATTCTTTCTTCAGATATTTAGAAACAACATTTCCAAATTAAATATGCTGAAAATTAATTAAAACTTAAAAGCATTAATTGTTCTAATTTTGCACATGTTTTTTGTAAATTTGTATTAATATTGAAATTTATTTGAAACATAATGGAAACCAATTTTTATTTCAATTATTTTTTTGTTTCAAACTTATTAGATTCCTATTAGCATATGAACGTCACGTGAAAGGTGAAGAATACAAACCGCTTCCAGTGTCGGAACGACGTCGACTGAAGAGTAAAGCGAAATCGTCTTCAACTCCTTCTACATCATCTGTGCATTCAACTAATAACTCAAACAGCAGTGCTAGTACACGTGCGAACAATGCGATTACACGTAGTAATAGTACGAGTACTACAACGAGTTCGCGTAGCGGTAGCGGAAGTAGTACCGATGGATCGGAGACTGATTCACGTAGTGGTACGAGTACACCGGTGCCGGTTAGTGGCAATACAAGTGCCACTAGTGGTTTTCCACAAAGTAAGAAATTACAACATATGCAATCTCATTAAACACGTTTTCCACAAACCAATTTTCTATTGCTCTGGTAGTAAACGATCTTAAAGACGTTTACGATTTGAAGACAAACATTTAAGATAAATCACATACGCATCATGGGTATCCATTTAACTTCTTCGAACGAACTGTGAATAAGTGTGAGCTGGTGATGGTGTAATTAATTGCTTGGCTCGATGATGGCAGCTCCCTTTTTTTTAAGAAATCCATATTTAAATATAAATTAAATTGCGGCATATATTTGAACTATCTATAATAGCAGGCGCTATTAAATTAAACACACAGCATTTCGTTCTAAGTTAAAGTATCGCTTTATTATATAAAATTTCAGTCTTATATATTAAATTAATTCTTATACATTTATAAATAATAATAATAATTTGTGCGTTTCTGCGTTATCATGCAATAGGTTGGACTTTTAAACATTTATTAGCTAATGAATATTTACTGATGAACTTAGCTTGAACTAGTTTAGTTCAAAGATTAATAATAATATACTGCAACGTAGATGACACTATTATGTCTTGTGTGATATATTTACATTTACGAATTGCAATTGATATGTGTACATGCAATGAAAACATTTGTTCCACTTTTGCTGGGCCAGGAATTCTTTATTTAATTAGTTTTATTCGTTGCGAATTTTAAATTAATTTTATTAATGATCCATCTAATAGTTTTTTCATAAATATCTGGAAGTATAGAACACACTCGAGGTGGTTCCTATCCTTCAGATAACCCCAAGTATATATGAAACAAAATATCTGAAATAATCATCAATAAAATAATGTACATATAAACTACAATAAAGATATAATAATGAAAAGAAACTGCCCTGACTTGGACAAACTGAGATGTTTTCTGGAACTTATTAAATATTTTAATATATTAGTTTATAGAAATACATTCAAAATTGTACCAAGAATCTATAGAATTTTACCAGCAAACTAAAGAATTTTACCACATCGGCCAGAATAGATTTCGGAATATTCCGATGACATCGAACTCGTTTACCATCCCATTTTAGCTAGAATCTCACAATGTACTAAAGTTTTCTAAATTAAATATAGAAACACGTGTAATGCCTTAACAATAGCACATTGCGACTTATTTAAAACAAAAAAAATAGTATTTAACAAAAACATCTTTAAATGATTATTCTGGAGCATGTTCTCCATACCCTTCAATTAGTGCTTCTTATCTGTTTGGCAGGTCGATTTCACGGGCGAAGAAGTTACTGTTTTTAGAGGGAATCCACTCTTTGATGCCGGTCACCAAGTTATCAAAGTCGTCGTAAACTTTATTTCCGAGCCAATTTTTCAGTGATCAATTGACGTTATAGTCCGTAGGCGCTTCTGTGGAAGAATATGACGGATGAGGAAGCAATTACCAGCCTTTAATGGTGATAAATTCGACGACACGATGCTCAACATGTGAACGCGCATTATCGTTGTGGAAGAATACTTTAAGTTCATGGTTCTTTTTGCGCGGTCTTTTCGTCTCGTTTGCAGTATGCATTCGGTCAAGTTGAGCAAAATAGACTTCGATATTGATATTTAATTGCCGCTTGTCGTTTTTTCCGGAATCTGCCGCTGATGATGCTCATCGTCGGTATTCTAAAAATAACAAATCCCGTTTGAGATGATTTCCAACCACACCACATTGTCTTCTTACGGTGGATGCCTTTCGGTATTCCTTTCGCTAAAACACCTTGCGCAATGCGAACTTTCTTTCTTTTGACGTTCTTGAAGAGAAGCCACGATTCATTTCGAATGACAAGATTTCTCAGGAACGGATTTTGCTCGTTTCGGTGCTGCAAATCGGTGAAAATTCGGACATGTTCGGCTTTGTTGTTGTCGGAGAGTTCATGGGGGACCCATCCAGCCAATTTCCATACTTTAACGAGCTTTTTGAGACGACGAACGATGTTTGAATGGTCAACATTGAAGTCTTCGGCCTATATTCTCGTTGTAAAGCTTTCGTCCTCTTCCACGGGTGCCAAAACTGCCTGATCTTCGAAATTTGATCGTCGACCTTTTCCTTCTTCAACTGTTAGATATATATCGCTCGATTTGAACTTCTTGGACCATCTTTTCATTTGGCTTTTGCTGATGGTTCCTTCGACAAAAAGTTCGTTGAGATTGCGAAATGACTATGCTGCATTCCAATCTTTCTCAAAGTGGTAGAGCATAAAATGGCGAATATGAATATGTTTTCGATATGTATTTTCACTAACTGAAAAGAGTTGATTATTTTTATGATTTTTTTTCAAAATCGCCAATTTTTAAAGAAAAACAGTTGCAAAAAAGAGCCGTAACAATTATTGTGTTACCAGTGACGGACCAAAATTTTAATTTTGATAGGGGCTCAAATTGGTCACACTTATACCCTAAGATAAGGTAGCGACCTGAATATTTTTATGTCATCCTTTAACTATGATATAAATTTAAGGGAAATAGCGATTTGAGCTCGCATTACCACCTCCTTTAAGCCCGTGTTTTAGGAAAGACATACAAACATTTGGTTACCCGAAATGTTTAGTGTTTTAATGCTGTCGAACCGAAAGTTTACCAAAGATGGTAAGTGAATTGAATGACATGATCAAAACTAATTAAATCAACAATAATGTCTGGTAGAACTACATTTGCTTTATGTAGTATGTAGTAAAGCTTTAGACTTCCGGTATATGAGCGATTCGGTGGCGGTCTACCGAAATAATATCAAGATTTTACTGCAATTTGATTGTAATATTCTGTATTGAAATCAAAGCGTTTATTACAATAAATAAAATTTTCACGAAACCACTTTTATGAAACATATAAAGTTTTCCATTGATTACATTTTAACTTAACAAAAAACATATAATATTGTTTTTTTACTTAAAAGAAAAAAGTTAAACGCAATAATTTATTTGATAGGTACTGCGCTTGGTACTATTGGTTACACAAGCAGTAGTAAAAGTGGTACGAGTACAGCTGGAAATAGTAACAGTGCAGAAACGGGCACCGGTAGTTCTCATCACCATCATCAGGGTGTTACTATTACGCCGGGTGGACTTACTATTACTCCAGTTACGGTAAGTTTTAGTACTGGAATGTTTAATATTAATTATTCTATACTTATTCAATTTTTAATATAGTATTAGGTTTCCGTGATTCAGCGTTTTATTTTTTACAGTTGGGTCAAGGTACCTTTTAAAGTTCCGATATCTTTTAAAATTCCATAATCCATTAGTCCATTAATCCATTAATCTATTAATACATTAGCCTCCATTGGGGTTTTCGACGACTTTTCGACTTTTGATGATGTGCGCTTTTAATGTCATATGCCTAAGTTTTATCTCATATTTTCAACCATTACTTTTGCTTTGCTAGTCAAATCGTCATTGAATCCTTAAAGTTATTCCTTAAATGTATGGTATGCTACATTTCTGTTTGGTTAGGCGTTTTTTTTTTCTGCGTTTGAGTTTTGTATTCAGGTTTCACTTGCGTACTTATATCAAAAATTATATTGATTTGTTAAATATTTAAGCTTTAATTAGATAAATAATTCAGCCTTTAAGTTGAGTGAGAATTAAACTTGAAAACCTTCATGTGTACCCGCGCTAGTTTTGATTACTTTAATTTCGCTGATAAAATCTCCATTATGATTTATAACTCCCCATCGCGACTGCGAAGAGAGAAGCCTATTGAGCGTAGCGATTCTCTCCTATACTAAGGTACCTTCACTTAAAAGGTACCCATACTTGATTTATAATTACGCACAGTTACCTTATTAATTCATTTAGATTTATTTTAATGTATCTCAATAAATAAACTTGTTGCCTGATTAATTTAATTTATTTTATTATAGAATTCAAGCTTCAAAGAACTATTTAATTACTATCGAATATTGTACGCTACTAGGTCACATATCTAACTACCGATATTTAATCAACAATGTAATTTATTCATGATTTAATTCTGGAATAAAGTATAAAATTTAATTCATGATTCTATTTCCAAAACCATGAGTGACAGGGGTTCACCGTACACTTTAAAATTACCGACTATCCACTCCTGTGAGAACTGTGTAGCTTTTTTACTTTTCTTGTTTCCCACTCGACCTCTCAAAATTTACTAATAAAATTACGATCAGTACTTTACACTACTTTCTCCCTATCTCTAGTAACTGTTATAATTTAATGTATTCTCATCTAACCATACTCCAATAATTAGTTTCGGCCATAATTGATTCATGCCTAATCAGATGTCTTTTGTTTATTCACACTTAAACAGATGATACGGTACGTTTTCACTACCATTGATTTATTACCAATTAGATCTATGCTCGCTGATAACAGTACGCTATGCTATCTATTAATTATCAGCAATCAGCGACAGTCCCCTCTACTACGTATAATTTACGTCATCGGTCTTGTTTTTTTCCGACGGAAGAAATAATGCCACTCTCCGTTTCTCATGATGAAATTCTAGCTCAACCGATATGTGAATATCCTGTCCTGAATGTTTATGCATTGTACTTTATTTCATGAATGAAACTCTTAAGTAACATTTTCAATTCTTGGAACTAATTCGTATAGCAATCAAAGAATCTAGCCTTTTTGTGTAAAGTAGATGACTCTCGAATATTAATTTTACAAAACGTATATATAGTGGAATATTAAAATGATGACAAATGTCAACGAGGGCCTTCTACATTTTCGCAAAACGACTGTCCGATTATTCCTCCTCACATCAAACATGGCACGAACAATTTGGGCACTTAATTGCCGATCACAATATGCGAAATGCTCACTCGAAAGTTATCAGAACAAGACCCAAAATGCGTCTAATTAACTCTGCCTTGGCCGGGTCTTGTATATGTAAGAAGCAACTTTTGGTGGTCGGCTTCGATGGCGGGACTTATCTTGGTTGCTGGCGGTACTTGAGTGTGGTCTGGAAGAAATCTCCGCCGAAATCTTTAGGAAGTGAAAAATTTTTACCAATAAGATACGTTTTTTTTATCCGTTAGGAATCTTAGGGAACAATATTGTATTGCACCCCCGCTGAAAATCTACGATATCATAAGATGTTCTCCAATCAGACTTAGCGTGCAAGCAAACTTACGATAGACGTCACCTTTCCAATCTCGAACCAACCTAAATGCCGAACCAACCAACAGCAACGCTTCTTTCAAGTAAAATAGGAAAGTTTGTTTAAGGAAAGTGTGTCAAGCCATTAAAATCGTCAGAGAAAGCTATTAAGATATCTCGACCAAATGAGGTTAATAAAATGCAAGGTGCAATGAGTCAATTAAAGGTTTCCCGCTGGCGTCTAGAGGTAATAAAAAGAAAGAAAAACCATGACAACAAAAAAGGATATCTCTCTGTGTGCATGTACATTTTTTTGCTTGACGTTCAGTGTTTGAATGAGCAAAAACTCAAAAAACAGACTGCCTGAATGCACAATTGTGCAAGAAAACTGTATATTGCTTTTAATCTCCTCTGATGCTAATGTATTTCGTTCTTGAGCAAAACAACAAAAAAAAACAATACTGCGAGGGGTGCGTGACTGGCGCCAGCCGTTTTATCTCCTTCTTCTATGCCTGTCTATCCAATTTGCTGCTTCGTTCGATGTTCTTGTAAAAAAACTGTCTAGAGTTATACATCGTATAACTTTTCTTTTTGTTTAAATTATGCTATTGGACGTTTTGGACATTTAACCGACCAAGCTACGTGATGTTCTGTATCGCATGCTGTACATTTTATCGTTAAATCGGACACTTATTTGTGTGACGCTGATTCATTTTATTTCTGCCGCACAATTCTATGTTGTATGGTCAAATTTTGCGCATCTTTTATAGGGTTGTGATAAAGGCGGAGGAGTTGAGCTTGTGTATACCGTCCTTGAAAAAATGCTTCATAAGATTTATTATATGCTGTACTTTATATAGGATGGTAGGTTTGTTGGAGGCTCTTGCAACAATACGTTTGTAATACCGATGTATTATATTACTAGCAGTTAAGGGATCACTAATTTTGTTTATCACTATTTGTTTATCAGTTATTTCCCAAACAATGGAACGGATAAAATGACATAGCAGGATCGTGTGAATAAAGAATCTTTTTTATTTAGATTAACATTTGACTGTGTTGTATTATAAGGACTAATTAGTTTATTGTTGACCATATTATTGAGAGTTTCTTCTACAACCTTGTTTTTGTATTTGTTTTTAGAAAAAAGTCTTGCTTGGTATTAATAATATCTTTTTTGTTTGAAATTTTTTTCCCATAAATCTGTATATAAGTTTTGATATTCTTTTGTAGATATATTTTGAATATTTACAGCGTCATTTCTTGTGGCGTTTCCTTTGCGATTGTTATTTTTGTGAAGTTGTTTGGTTAGCAAAAGTGAAGTTTGGTTCTAACGAGTATGGCATGTGACAAGGTGAATTTACTGGTTATTGAGTAGATTTACCTTTCTTTGATTTAGCTTAACCATTCGCTTCTGTACTTTTTTCTTTTCTTTTGTACCGTGGTAAAAGGTAAATCATCTTCGCCTGTACCGTCCCCTGTAGAAGTCTTTGCGCTGACCTCGCCCATTTAAGATAAGAAAACTGCTTCAGAAATACAACACCGTAAACTTAACTAATGTTTAAGTATATAATATTGAGCTAAGTATTATATGTGCTTGCGTCAAGCGCCAAGCATAGTCTGTGGGAAGTTCATTTATCACTAAAAAGAGATAACTGGTACAATTGACAGCAAAAATGAATCTTCTGTGGTACAAATCAAACTATGTAACTTCGAAAATTCTTTCCGCTTTGTGGTACGGTACATCGATGAAAATGTATTTTCTGAGGTATTTTGATCTGATTAATTTAAAATAATTTCTCATATGACTGTTTGTTTTTCGTTTTTTTTATATCTTTTGTTAATCGCTTTCTATCGTATAAACTCTCTATATGTGGTGATATTTTCAAGTGAATTTAATTGATATAATTAAAATATTAAATGATTTGTTTATTTTATTTCAAGGATATGAATCATCGTGAATCTAAGCCGTCATCTTTACGAAGCGTGCGCGTGAAACCTGATCGACAAAGAAGTGGTGAATTCGCAAAAACGGGCGATTCGACGAAAATCCTTAAACGAGAACCTATAGGTATTACCGGTAAGATGTGATTTAGTATTATCAAGTTTAATTAATTTGATGAGTTACTTGTCATGTAAGACAATTAATTTATTTTGGGAAAAAATGTAAAATCAATTAAATTTTCAAAAATTTTAACCTTCACCATATCAATATTTCAGATTTGCATCAAAGCACCGGATATAATTGGTTGAAGTTTCTTGAATGCATATCTTGATATTGGTGCAATGTGATTGATATATTTTTCTAATTATTAATTATCTATTGTCATTCTGGGCTAATTACACAGGATAATAGTTGTTTTAGTGCCTGGGTATTTGGAGCTAATTTCATATGAATTTGATGGCCTGGAGTCTAGCTTCTTTCTTTTCCGTGGCAATATATAGCAAAATAAACTTCGTTTCCGTGGCAGTCCCTTCTTAAACTCCAGCAGTAATCTGCCGCCACCATTTGCGCATACCATCGGTCCTCATAGTTTTAATATCCTGATGAAATCTTTTACCTTGTACCTAGGTCTCCTATGTTTTAGCTAGCATCTCCTATATTTTCAGGAAACGGTCTAAGTGTAAATAGTGCACATTAATACTCATGTTACATTCAAGGGATTTGAAACTGCTAAGCATCTCGCTTACCAATTCAACATAGCTTTCAGCTTTGCTTTTGCTCAGAAAAATGAAGTATAGGCTTTTCGCTCAGCCTCGTTCATCGAATTGACGAAGTCAGGATCTTGATAAGTTGTTTTATTTGTGGACCGTCAAATATTCCTGCTTTAATTTTTTCCATAATCAACTGAGGCATTTTTTTTCTCTATATATGCAAATCATAGCTTAATTCATTCTGATCAAAAGCCTTTACAAACTGTTTCATAAGTCCCAGGTGATATGCAGTAGAGGAAAGATAATTTTCTCTCGTTTAACTAAGGGGTCGTTAATGACATTCTTTTGCCCAACTCCATGTTTTCTCTCACTTAGGCCACTTTTTTCTAACCCACTGGTATGTTTTGTCTCTGCTATTCCAGAGGCACAAGAAACAAGAATATTTGGTGTAACCACTTTGCTGTCCAAGAAGAGCATTTTCTAAGTCCACACAAATCACCCATTAATATTCATGATACTGTATCTTCTCCAAGACCAAAGCTATGGTGTTATATTATTCTTTGTTTTTAGTCGTGTGAGCATTCGATATTGAACTATCTTTGTTCCCATTGTGTAGAAGGGCACATTTCAAACTTCGCTTTGAGCTGTTAATAAATAGGCATCAATCATCTGGAAAATATTCAAGACGATCGATTTTTTCCAAGAGTCTTCTAATTGCTCGACAAAATACAAGATTGTCTTCTAGAGAGAAAAAAAATTGCAGACGCTTGTACGGTAAAAGATAATTTTGCTTCCTTATTCCAGTAAATTTTTGCCTTTCAACCTGGAACTCAGTAATTCAGAAGCTCCTTTTGACAGATTTAAATCTCTGGTGAGGTTACTTAACTCATCCTGATTGAAACATTGAGGAATTGATGACATCCCCTCATAATCACTATCACCTACATTAGTATTACAAGGGTGATCAGAGGGACAGCACTTGTAGTTTGGTAGCTGCTCCAACGTTAGGATTGGCACCTTCTCTGAGTGAAGGACCGGACGTCTTGCATAGATTAAATCAGAATAAATCTACTTGCTTCTGTTGTTTTGATTGAGTCCAATAATATTTAGTAGGCAGAAATAACAGTTATCGAAGTGCTTTTGATTTCTCTACAAACCATTCGGTACGCCGCATTTAAGACCTTATCTTTTCCGGGTAGTCCAGTGTTAACTGTTTTGTACAAGTTTTATAGACCTGATGCGGTACCCAGTTATTATCTTGATCACCAAGCCAACACCAAAGTATTCAAGATAAACTTTCTTTACAAAGTCACTAACAACTTCTCTCTTTTCTTTTTACGTTATTCACATATGTAGCAAAACACATCAGGATGATTTCGGTTAACTTTATAACAAATCTTTCCTAAATACAAATATCACGCGAGGTCAACTTCGATCTACTCTGCACGGCGAGAACTCACAAACTCACCTTAACTCTAGTTGAAGCGTTGAAGGTGCTTAAGTTAGTTATCGGATGCTTACTCCACCTGGTGGGCAATAGGGCAAATATATAAGAACCAATCCTTCTATATGAACCTTCATCAAGAAATGTGCAGTTAGAACTGCACATTTCTGATTTCTGAAAAACGGATTTCACATTTAGATTCAGCACCCCAAATATAGCTAAAATCAGTTCTAAAATCCTAGGCACCAAAAAAAATTATACTCGGACATATAGTTTACGTACTTTTTACTAAAACTACGTTGCGTATAAAATTAAGCAAGTGACGTATAAAATTAAGCGTTAAACACATATTTGCTGCTTACGAAGCCTGGTAATAAGAATACTTTGTGCAAGACAAATTATTCTTATTACCGCGGAGTGTACCATAAAACTTTCTAATATATTGCACTTTATATTGTACATGTTTTAAAACATGTGAATATCTCGTATCTTAGGTATAACTATAACACCAGCGCCGCCTAATCTAACAAATCAAAATCCGTCTAAAACCCCGTCCGCATCGCCAACATCAACTGCTATTGTTCAACTGCCTACTGTACCGATTTCTTCTATTAAATCTGAACAGAACAATAATTGCAAAACAAATAATATTACAACGACAAACTCTAATAGCTCGCCTATTACTACTAGTACAACAGCAACATCAGTAGCAGTTACACTAAGTAGTGGTACGAATAATACAACTAATTCGTTTACTAGTGGTTTTAGTGGCGGTAAATCACCAGCCGATTCGATGCCTGAACCCACTACGGGCGCTGTAGCGCCCGTTGTTGCTGGATCTAGTCCTGTGCGCGATGCTAAAGACAATGTTGCACGCTTATCCGTGATATCCAAAGATGTGGATATTAAAGAAGACGATGTTAAGGTAATTATATAACCTGAGTAAGAGTATAGGAAAAATTCAGAAACATATTTTTTTCAGGTTCCTACGAAAATGGAAACTGGAGATGACACAGCAACTGAACAATACAATAGTAAAACTAATATAATAAGTGCTGGATCTCCAGGGACGCTAAATGGACATTTGGGTGGAAATGGTAATAGCATTAGTAATGGTACGCCTACAATACCTGTAAATAGCGCTTCGAGCGGTCTTTTCGAGATTAAGAAAGGAAAATTAGATATTTTAAAAGAAGGTATGTTTCTTTGCATCGTATAATACAAATTTTTATTCTTCTAGTTTATGAAAGAATATAACTTTATAAAGACTTTCTATAGATATTTTTTCTTGGAAATTCTAGTTTACTTTAAGTATACTTATTAATTTTATTGCTAAATATTTTTCATTTATTCATAAATGTAAATTAAATGTTTCTATTTATTGTCTTGCCTCTGTTTATTTAGATGGTAATTGAAACTTCCGAATGTTAAGCCAATTTCTTTAATTTTTCTCAAGAACTAATCTACGTTTCGATGATTATTTTTATCATCATCATCATCGGAGCTCTACAAATTTTATCGATAATTGGTTTTCTTTTAAATCTATTATTACAATTTTTAATTCTATTATTAT
>WYDF02277243.1:0-17470 GCA_009867245.2 Adranes taylori | reverse complement strand
TATATATAAAACCGTACTACACCACGGACAATATTTAGAAAATATGATTCTCACAAGAGCGGTATCCGCACAGTACAAGAAATGCTGCTCTGCTCACAGGCTGCTCACAGGCTTCTCACAGGCTTTCCACAATTGAAAACATCGGTCTTATTCAGTGCTGCGATTTATAAATGCTTTCCAACACTAATGCTTTCAGTTTTCGATCAGTCTCACCTCATTTTGAAAAATGTGACAATTTTTAGTAAATTTCATAAACTATTTTCTTAGATAATCTTTGGATTTATTCTCAAGTATTCCATTGTGATAGATGATTTCAACCAGTTAAGGATTTAATTTATGGAAATTTAACTAATTTATAAACTTTTATCCGGAACTGTTCCATTGTAGGAAACAGTAGGATATATTCTATAGGTATCTTCTATGCCTTTATTATATACTACATAACTTACATAAATGTTCAGATTGCTCTTGTGTCCAGAGTTTTTTGCTTGCGTCAAAACATTGATCCGGGAAGGGCATTTTAGTTGTTTTTAGATTAAGTTTTCTTGTTTGGTGAATGTTCAGAATGTGATTATTTTGATTTTCAAAATAATCTAATTTAGTCGAAAACAAGTTTATCTTTGGTTAATTTATAGAGATAAGTATAGTGGAATATTTATAATCCCTCACACATGTGACCAAGACTTAACGGTACGTAAGTCTGTTGGGCTACTAAATGTTCAGGTATTTAATCGTCATTAACAAAATTTATCGTCTAAGGATAATACATTGGAGTCCAGCGTTTCTTAATATTTTTTGGCCCGCTTAATCTCACCTAATTTTGAAAAATGTGACAATTTTTAGCGAATTTCGTAAACTATTTTCTGAGATAATCTTTGGATTTATTCTCAAGTATTCCATTGTGATAGATGATTTCATCCAGCTAAGGATTTAATTTATGAAAATTTAACTAATTTATAAACTTTTGTCCGGAACTGTTCCATTGTAAGAAACAGTAGGATATATTTATTGTATAGGTATCTTCTATGACTGTTTATATACTACATATCTTACATACATGTTCAGATTGCTATTGTGTCAAGAGTTTTTTGCTTGCGTCAAAACATTGATCTGGGAAGGGCATTTTAGTTGTTTTTAGATTATGTTTTTCTAGTTTGGTGAATGTTCAGAATGTGATTATTTTGATTTTCAAAATAATCTAATTTAGTCGGAAACAAGTTTATCTTTGCTTAATTTATACAGATAAGTTGTAAAAGTTTTCAAAAAATCTCGCGGACGCCGGTTTCTTTTAAGAAAAAAAAATATTTTGAATCAGATTTGTTTAACGCGGACAGGTAAAAAATTCTCCGCGAACCGGCCTAAATTTTCCACGGACCGGCGGTTAAGAATAATTGTTTTACAGGAAAGAACGCCCTGCCGATGCATTGGAAACTGGAATTGTTAGAAATATTTGGTAAAATTACCTCAGCATTTGAAAAATGTTGAAGAAAATCCTTCATTTATGGTTTAATATATTTCTAATGAGAAATGCTCTTTTGTGGAAAATTTCAAAAGTGAGCCATTACTCATTAAAAACGATCTTATTAAGTTCACTTGAATATGTTCCCATCAAGTCTTTTTATTGCATAGTTGTCACCATAGATATGACTTCAATCAGTGGATAAAATAAAATTTTATACTGGAACTCTTTCTTAAAAATTTTGTTTTTATTTCACGTTCTGCTTGTTACAGCATTTGATCTTATGAAAGCAGGATCGTAATTATGTTTTTGACTACCGTACTTGTTTTATTTTCTTCTGTTTGTTCGTAGCATACAATGATCATACATGTGTTATCAGGGGTAAGCAAGGAAGTCGTAAATTTATATTAACACCCTGTATATATATTAAATTGTGATTTTAGCAAAAAGTATGGCAAATATTATCAAAAGTGCTTTAGGTAGCCTATACAATAAAGTTCATACAAATGTCCTTTCTGTTATAGTTTCTGAGATATATAAAATAGTTTGTTAAACTTTAAACGTGGCAACATTGAATTCTATAAGAGGTAGACACATAGCATTATTTTCATTAGATACATAACACAATGTACACATATGTACAAAATTTCATCATCCTAGCTTAAAAACTGAATTTTCGATTTCGAAAAAATGGCGCATTTCGGCCATCTTGGATTTCGAAAAATTCACTTTTGCGCAAAAATTGTATGCAATAAAAATTTATTTCACCTCAACGAATTATAGTTAAACCTAGGTAATTCATAAATCGGATATCGGTCAATAAACGATTAAAATTAGAATAATTATGTCGTACTTATATTTAAAGCACCTCTTGTATAATTATACAAAGAATAATACTTTGTAAGAACGTACCATTTTTTTCTCATTCCGTCTTCTTTTATTACTGTAGTAACAATTATCGTATAACATATTGAACAAACACTAAACATGTTTTTTTATATATGTTTTTTTCGTGCTTCTTTAGGACTCCATGTGCTGTACAATAATTAGTTTTTAGACCTAAATAGTTGAGATGAAAGAATAGAGGCTGGGCCGTACAAAAAAATAGCACTATCATCTATTTTAAATTAAATATAGAGTTCGTACGTTATAGAGTTCGTATGTATAAGATATTGTTATAATTACTAGTAACTAACTGTATTTTGTTAAAAAAAAATTTTTAGTAATACCCATTATATCTTTAGTTCTTGATGTTATTTGATTGGAGTAGTTTGAATCTTAAATCTTAGTTAATCGCATAAAATTGTTAAATTGGATGCTTAGCATTTGTTTTTTGGCGGAGGATGTTTACTTAGCAAATAGATTCTGCCTGCACGGTGAATTGCTTCTCTAGGATTAGCGCATTCACCATTCCGTCATCGTTTTTGTTAGAATATGTACGAAATGATGAATGCTTTAGGCAATACTGACTAACATATGAGTCGGCAAAAAGTGGGTATGCTATACTCGTGACACATTCGTCATTCCTCTTTTTCATATGGTAGAATGTATAAAAATCTTGATGAATGCTTCGGACCTTATGGAGCAACATATAGGCCCTATTCTGAATCCCTGATCTAAACCTTGAATTTTGAAAAGTTCGGGAAAGTTATAAAGAAAGGATTTTTCTTTTCAAATTGGACCTGTATCTTCTTTCAAAAATAAATTATTTTTACATATTTTTTACATACAGGATGTCTTGGAGATCCTCAGGAGGTGCCTGTATGGTTTGGATAATTCGAGCTGGGCGGATGTGGGAAGGGTCTGCGAGACAGTTTGCTACGATGGTGACTGGCTTTCCAATCAGAAAGAAGATTTTGGTAGGCTATTGGGTTGTTTTCTGCATCCCGTCGAGTAGGATATTTAGACTGTAGGGATTTTAGACGATTTGTGATGGGCTCAGCAGAGCAGTGTTCATATAGTAGCGCATTCGGAAATTGGAAGTGTAACCTGTGAATTTTTCGAAGTACTCTTCGTTCACAGGTAGTAAGTTTGTGCGCTTGCGTATTAGAAAGTGTAAATTATAGAACAGCTCTATCAGTGGCCTAATATAGGTTTAGTAAGTGTGATGTAGAGTTTTTGTGTGATTGAAACGTCTAAAACGTCCTCTGAGTGTGGATATCAGGTTTACGCATTTGCCTACCCCAGGAAGGGTGTGGTTTAGGTCAGAATTCCAGTTAAATGTTCTATTAATTTCGTCTTTTAACGAAATGGGTTCAGTCCAGAGCCGGAGTTTGATGTGGGCGCGGTTTTCATGTTTCTTTTTGACATAGTTGGGATGCTGAATGAAGATGGCTTGTGTTTTACTCGGATTAGGGGTGATGCACAATTTTTGGGCCCATTTTGAAAAATTGTTTAAAGATAACTGTAGATGACGGTTTCCAGTTTCCGCTTTTAGTGAGCATGCCAAGTAGGCTGTGTCACAGCGTACAAAGCATATTTGAAATTTTTAAGTATTGTGTTTTATTTTATTTCTTAGAATAATTTATGCCTATCATCTATGTTATTGCGCATTACAATAAAATCATATAAAATAAATGAACATTTAATCCGTGAAAATGACGTAGCGGTTCAATGAATATTGTATGTATGACGCTGGAATAGCTGTTTGTATGAAGCGAACACGTACGCCTTCACACTTAATTTTTGCCGGCCTTTATTATATACAACCAACCATTTATTTACACATTTATTTCATTTTTGATACACTAGAAAGTGGCGGATTTACTTTAAGACTAAGTTTGGGGCAAAGCTAATCAAGTTCAAGCCGCGAATTTATTTAAAATTTCTAAGACTGTTAAAACTTAATTATGATAATGAAATATATTAATTTATAATAGTACCAGTTTATAGATCTCATAAGATGTGAAATATTTGTTTCTACAACTTTTCTTGTTCTTACTATTACTAAGTCATTGCATTATATATGTTTGTGAGTGTAATGTAGGACATTGTTTCTCAACCGGTGGTCCGCGGACGACTAGTGGTCCGTGATTATTTTCTGCTGTAATAAATAATTAATCTCCGAGTTGAGATTAGCCCACCAATGTCGTTTGTCGCCAATGTAGTTATGAGCACTTCAACTTCAAATTAATCAAATATAGATGTCAATTTAGAAATTAACGCGAGATGACACTTCGTACCTACTCGTGGACGTATCGTACGGCGAACGCAATAGAAAAGAGTGAATTAGACTCGCATACGGCTTTCTTGGTTTCAATCATTAAGAATATTTTAAAGTATGTAGCTTAAAGCTAGAGTAACGTTTATTAGAATAGACACAAGCAGTCAACTTTTAAATTGGGCGTTGTTCCCAATATAATGAATTAAAATGTTACAAGTGTAATATTAATAAATAAACTTAATTGTTGTCATTCTACGTTCTATAGATAGAGCTATTAGGTATCAACAACATTTTGAAAAAAAAATCCAAGATAACTGCGAGCAATAAATGTATGCATGCATATGAAAAACAGTGATATATAATTATAAATCATGCTGATACAAAGATTTGTTAACATTAGACATCAATTACAATTTTTCGAAAACAATTGTAGTATTATATTTTCTAAGAAGTCACAGTAGAATGGTACTGTTATTAAATGCTGATTAGTCTGTTAAAGGGCCAATAGAAACTAGACACAATTATAATGATGGGTGGATGCACTTAAGTGGTTTATACACCTACTCCAAGGGTATGTTATTGTGACATTTGTCCACAGATAATTTTTTTTAAACAACTCCCATCATTGTGTTTGCAAAAAATTGTTGACTCAGTATGGTTCTATGTAAGCATTGTTAAATCATAAACATTTTTTTTGTTCCGTGAGTGCTACAGTGAGTGCCATTTATTAATATGACATACTTATTCATTTATTGGTGGCGGCCGTATTGGAAAAGTGCAATCATACTGGTTTTGTAGGTTTTTATATTTCTGTAAGTATTTTACACTTAAATGCAATGTTGAAATCCCATACTTTGCAAGAAATTCTATAAATGTGTAGAATATTGAATATTTGGTGCGTCATGTTTAGACGGCTACAAAATTTTTTTGGAAAAAAGTATCATTAATCGTTTTTCGAAAAATTGTTGATTGGGTTATAGCTCTATCTATAGAAAGGATACTGACAGCTAGTTAGCAAGTTCTGCTAATTTTAGACTGTTAATTACTTAGGCTTCATATAAATATTTATTTATTGCTCGCGCCATTTTGAAAAAAATCAAAATTAAAATTTTATTTTGTGATGATAGTCTATAAAGCATGTACTATAAAAAAAATAATTTGACCCAATATTCCATGAAATCATTTTTCAGTTACTCATTTATAAAAATATTTAATATATTAATAAAATAAATTTAAAGTTGTACTTCCTTATTATTTTTATTTTATTTTAATATTTAATATAGAATGTTTATTTTTTATTAGTTTTATAGCAGTTTAAAGCCTAAGTTAATAGCAGTTTAAAGTTTCAAAAAAGACATATTTCAGAAATTTAGTGGTGAACTACATGATTTATTTTTTGAAACATGGAAATATTTAAGCAATCTTGGTATTATTTAATTTATTATAAAATCCTGTTACTGCTATTTATTTAATGGTTTAATCAAATGTAATGTACTTTGGTGTATGAATTTATAGCCGCAGGTTAAGTTATTAGATTATCAATAATAAAAATGTTTCCATTAGTTACACGTTTGCTAAATATGTTGGTCCTGTAACTTAGTTCATGAACAAGTGTGCGCTGTAAACAGTAAAAATTTTTTAGTAATTTTCTCTTTTGTTTTTAATTAAAAAAAAATATGTATATTTTGATACGTTTTTCTGTTTTAGTATGTATATGTAAAACAAATCTAAAGATTTGTTTTAATGGTGAAGAAAATATGATCGAGTTTGCGTAAGGATTTTTGTATAGGTTTATGCTCATAAACAAGTCAGTTACTAAAAAATTGTGAGAACAAATAAAAAATCTACCGCAATTGTGACAGCTTGAAAAGAATGTTACAATAAAAATACAAATTTTAATTAAACAAGAAATTAAAGTTGAATAATGAAATAAGAATTAAATTTAAAATTAGGCTGGTTTTTATTTACCAACATGCCTTAGTGATATAAATATTTAATTTAATAAAAAATTTATTTAATTAATTGATTTAGAGTAAGACGCGAGGTATTTAGTAATAACGCTAAAAATTAACTCATTTATTCTAAAAATAATTAACCATTTATACAGAATCAATAAAAGAGAGAATATAAATGTGTTAAAAATTTAAAACAAATAACTCACGTAGTTATAAAAAATTGAAATTTTTAAACTAAAATCTTTTAAAAGAAAATAAAATAATAAGAGAACCAGTTCAATGAAATGCAAATAGTGCATATCTACATGTGCGTATTTGAAATTAATATGTTATATTTTATTAAAAGTCTATCTGTTTGGAAACCTTGCAAAATCATCAAATTGAATTTTACACACGATGTATATCAAAATTATTACTTTTGTTTTGTTTACCTTTTAGATTTGTAAGGTAATGACTTTAAACTGATTAAAAACAAATGAAATTAGCTGAATTTTTTTCAATTTAGTTTATTGAAAAACTTGAAAATTTATAATAATAATAATAATACATGTTTTATAATTATATATACAGTAGATTTTAATTAATAAGTATAGTTTTTTATTCTTAGTAAATACAAAAGAAAAGGAAAGGAACATAATGCTATTGCAGTTCACAAAAGATACTAGTTCTTGTCCGTGATACCGTTCATTCATATAGTTATAACGATTTGTTGATCCATAATAAGGTTTTTTTATTAATAAAATAAAATTAAAGTTGTACTTCCTTATTATTTTTATTATTTGCGGCCGGTTTTGATTAAAAATCGCATCATCAGGCACTACAATAATTAAATCATACAAAAGAAATTACAATATGTATATAAATCTATAAAAATCAGATGATTGTGAAACAATAACTAACAATTTTTAGGTTAGCTTTTTTGTACTTTTTTGGACGTAAAATTTTTTTTTAATCGATATCTTATTTATACCGATTTACAAAAGTTTTTATGCATAAAAAGCGAACGTAAAATTTTTTATTTATTTTTTCACAATCATCTCATTGTATATAGATTTATATATCTATTGTAATTTCTTTTGTATGATTTAATAATGATTTAATTGTAGTGCCTGATGATGATTTTTAAAAATCGAACCTGGCCGCAAAGAATAAGAAGTACAACTTTAATTTAATGTTTTAATTATGATTTAATAATTTTAATTGAAATTAATGTTTGAATGAAAGAAATAATGATGTATAATTAGCACTTATTAGCGAATTGTATTAAAAAAATAATAAATTTTACTAAAATTAATATTAGAACATTTCTTCAAGAATTTTCCCCTGTTTATCCTTAAAAGAACAGTACCTTTTGTAGGAACGATTCTTGTTCTGTAATAGGTAATGTTTAAATTAATTATAGCTGATATCATTGCTTCCTTCTTTAGCTTCATTCTACTTTTTCTTCGTTGATTTATGAAATTATAATTCTAACAGGGTAGTGTGACGTACTCTTGGAACTCTTGAATTTGCCTACGCACTAATTCTAACCCATTAAGTCCCTGGTCCATATATGTGTCTACGGCACGGACAACTTCTTGATCCATTTTTGGGAAATTTCTAACAGAGCAATCTGGCGTGCTAATACGAAGCAGGTGTTTACTTAGAGCGTGTTTAAACTGTAGATAGAATAATTATAGATTACATATACTATAGTCAAAACAGATTTGGACTTGGTACTGGAAGGAGAAGAAAAAGATCTGAGAGGGCAAATAACTTTGTACGCAGAATATATGATTTCTAGTTTGGTAGAAGCCAAAAGAAATCATAATACCGCAAGAGTATGAATTTCGAATTTAATCAAAAGGAAGATATTTAAAATCCGTATTAAATTGAATTATAAAATAAATATTGATAGATAATTACGTCAAATATTATTAATACGAAGACGAATATTATGAATATAAATCCCAAATAATTTATAATCGATTCATATTTGATTTGTGTAAAAGATAAGAAATTATTTCGTGCCTGTTCGCTAGATGATTCATATGATTGAGATGATCACACATTTATTTTCTCTATGCGATTGTCAGTGGCTTGCGATTCATACGAACACTATTATAAAGAAATAATATACCTTAATTTGTAACTTAGCAAAGTTTAAACTGCTAGAATTTATAAATTTTATGCTAGTCTTTTTTTTTTATTATCACCAATGGCTGTCTGCGAAATGCCGCTCCATAGCACTGCATCCAAGCGGCTTATTGTACTTTCCCTTATCGTTTAGTCACACTAGTTCAATATATCTGTGGCTTGTACAACTCTCAATATTTCCTTCTGGTCTTTGTAACAATTTAGAGTCAACTTTCGTTGTTCCAACTAGGTCTCTCTTTCTGGATGCCAAGGCTTCATACTTACATAAGAAATGTTGAGCTATCTCGATTTCCTCCAGACATAGCCTACCACTCTACTTCAGCAGTGTGTAGACTAATTTTCTTCGTACGTACTCTCAGAGGTACGTGTCTTGCTAACAGGGCAGTGATCATTTTGATTTTATCCCTATGTTTCAGCAAATCTGAGGTTTTGCTCTTAGATGGCTTTTTATAAAGCGCTTGGTGTGTTGATTTCCTGCTGATTTTGCCCAGCAGCCTATGTGTTTTTAATAGAACTAGCAGGTATTCTCTGAGCCGGCTTCGGATCAGTGAACTGTGTGCTTGATGCTATTTTATTGCCTACAATACTCCTATGCACTGGTGACCATATGAGCGTAAGTTAGTTGGTCATAACGAGTCTGCAGTGTGCATTGTTGCATTCATTCGTCAGCCTAGACATGTCTTACATATAAATAAACATTATATGCCATTATATGCATTTACATATGAAAGAAAACATGGCCGCTTTTTAAATACAAATAATAATACGAAATCAAACTATGTTTTATTTTCTTAAAAATAAACGTACGATGATCATCCGTACCTTAATCTATTCGTACAATTATGAGGAAGTTTATGGTATACAATAAATTGAGATAAATTTTGAATTAACGGTGCACCTTTAAGACACCATTGCCATACATTTATCTTATTATTAGTTTTTTACAATTAACTAGCCAGACAAAAAATTAGTCTGTCCGCCACTGTTAATTAAAACGTTTTCTATGTTCAACTTGCGCAGCGGGACACCTTAAATGGACAGATGTTGCATTATAATATTGAAACGATCAGAAATATTTGCCCATTCAGTCAGAGTTTTGTCCTCCTTGGTTGTTGTTGTTGTAGTAACAGGTCATCTGAAGTCAATGTCTTGGAAAATGTTTGATTTTAAATTACGATTTCGTTGTCGATTGTGATAATAAAGTTGTAATGCTCAATAAAATATATGTATCGCAATATAAAAAAAATTAAACAAAGGTTACCAACGTATTTATTAAAAAGAGATAATTAGTTACATATCTCCCCTCAAATGAATTCTAGCGTTTTTAAAATTATTTATTTTCTATTATTTTCCTCGCATTTATTGTATGGAGAGAATATATAAGGAAACTAATCAATCTCATTAGAAAAATTTTTTTTTTCTTGTATGATTTATAAAGAACCTTTCTATAATTTATAAATAATAAACATTACCAACATAGTTCTCCGATATAATCTATTTTTATTAATAGTTCTTTAATAATTAATATCTAGCACAAAACATGTTTATAATAAATTTGTTCTTTTTATATGTTATTTCATTTGTTTATTTTTGAAAGCAAGTTATTACGGGCCTTATAACTGGTTAACTTAAATGGTTAAGTGTTAATCCATTAATATTAGATTACGCCATTGTTATAGAAGCAAATATTTTGCATTTTATGAGGTTTAGAAACTGAAGTTGTTGAAGCTTAACAAATGCTTCTGTCAGTGATGGATCCGGTTGTAGAGGTTTATTTCATTTCTGTCTTTAAACTAGTCACAGATATCGTTCATCCAAATTGAAGTGATATTACTTTGAAACTAAAGTATTTTCATACACGTAACGTTTACTATCCTAATGAAATTAATATATATTTTTGTGTCAACAAATTCATTTGTTTTATTATTATTATAAATTATTTAGAGTGTTGGTTAATTCATGAAATTTATTATGGTATTTATAATGTTTATCTATTTATTATAGTACTATTTGAGGCATCACCCGATATATAATTTAAGCTCGGAATGGCTTTTGTTGACAATAATAAGCTTATATTTTAAGCGAGCTTCGTATATTGTTGATAAGGTAGCGTTTTATACATGTAGCGGCTTTTTAAGTGCACCAAGAAAGTGCTGTTACAGGAAATAATCATCAGGTGACTTTTCAGAACAGACGGTTTTCTTTATATACTAACTTTTTTATCTTGTTTGTTGTTTCATGCATGTTTAGTTTTATTTCACCGATATTGTTTCATTCAAATAACTGCTGAATATAAAACCAACAGTTTTCAAATGGGAATTCATGCGAAGCAATCTTCCTTACATGCTTGATTATTTTAATCTATATGAATTTTAATCTATATGGTATCATATGTAAAGGCGTGTAATTGCAGCTCAACCACAGATATGCGTGTTTATACTAATCAACTGTTGAGTTAATATAATCAATTTTAAGCTAATTGATCGGAAAGCCGATTAAATATTAACTGCTAGTTTGATTATAATCTATTAAGATATATTAAATGTATTACAAAGCAACTATTAGTCTAGATAGTATACAGGGTGTGTACTTTGTAATACAGACAGTATTACTATCTCCTAAAGTAGAAGGGATAGAGAAACATTTAAATGGGGAAAATGTAGATAATTAAAAAACAAACAAATAACACATCAGCATTAAAATTTGCAGAGCCGTATTTGAAATATTAACAAAAAAATTTTATTGTAATTTTCTAAAATTTACTCTAGCATTCTTTCCGATAATATTAAAAAACTTTAAGGAAACTTTTTGTTGCATAAATAACATACCGTAAACACTTATGTAGTAAAACACTTCGTAGACACCTTGAACATTATTTTCATTATACGGGCCTGGATTTTTTCCTCGAATCATTTTAAAATTGTATTCTAAATAAGGGCCCGTTACCTGTACGTAGGTAATGCGCCTGCTGGGACCGTCTCAAGTCCGACGATGTTGAAGTTCGATGACGAGCACAGCAGTAACCCAATTAACCATAGCGTCCATGGTAACCATAGCATGCAATAGACAAAATTGGTGCATTTTTAGCATTGTACCGTTAACTGTGAAAGACCATTATGCTATAAGCATTGTGCATCCAAAAAAGAGTATTTTACCATTGAACCGTTTGACATAGAATATGTAGAGAAAAGCTGGAATAAATAGGGCTGAGTGGGCTTAAGGGAAGGTTGGAGAAGGGGAAACATACTGATCATCTAGAATATTAACCATTTTGCCAGTGTTGCTAGCGTAGTTGCAGATATCGGATGCTAACCAGCCGCCCACGCGTCAAGACCTTATATTAACTCGTTCTAAACGAAAATCAAATATGGCGTAGGTGACGTGATTGTTCTATAATTCAATAAACTAATTGTTAAAAGTTTTTATCTTTCTAATTAAGTGAAGTCTCGTATAAAATTATACAAAAAGTTATTTTGTCAAAATAAATAAAAGCCCTTTTCTATTGTTTTACAGCCAAATATAATTTCAGTGACTGAAGTGATAGATATTAAAGGTATATAGGTTCTTTTATAATAATTAATTTGGGTAAATAAACTACTGTAATTATATACATATGAAATATAATATTTTTTGGCGCACGATTGTTTATAATATAAAAGTCGTTTACGCGTGGATATTTTTTTAAGGCCGGCGCTTATAATTAAAATTTATTGATAAGTGAGAGTTTTTATATTCTTTATATGAAAATGATTGCATTGTTAAAATAAATAGACCAGCGTGGTAGTAATCTTTTTTTTAATTCTGAAATTATCATCCCTATGTAGTTATTATAAATAGTTAACACAAATAAATGAGACCAGCTGTTTTAGTGTGTGTGCTATGTGTATGCTATGTATGTAGTGTGTGTGCACTGTGTGTGTGGTCCTGTACGGGGTCCTCAGAGATAGAAAATATATAAGAAAATATAGGTATACAATGTATGTATGGAGCAAGGTACGTTAATTTTTAGGGGACCTTGAGCAGATTGTAGACGATAAGCAGCTATAGAATAGCTGCTTTAGTAAATAGAAAATATATAAGAAAAATATAGGTATAGAAAAATAATATATTTATATAGAGTAAATTCACCAATAGACGAGACCCCGTACGCTGTACGGGGTTTTGAGTCATAGGAAATACATAAGAAAAATATAGGTATATAATGTATGTATGGAGCAAGGTAGGCCATTTTTAGGGGGCCTTAAGCAGATGGTAGACGATAAGCAGTTATAGCATAGCTGCTTCAGTAAATGGAAAATATATAAGAAAAATATGAGTATAGATAAATAATATATAGAGTAAACTCAACAATAAGCGAGACCCCGTACAATGTACGGGTGTCTCAATTAAAGAAACAATCCAATAGGGTAGCAACCATTCGAAATAATTAAATGTTTCTTTAATTATTTCGTATAACTGCATATAATTTTATAACATCTGCTAATAACGTATGCATTCAGTGTTACATATTTTATGCATTTAGGCATACACAATATTCATATAAACAAATTGCAAATTGTCTGAGCAATTTGAAGGTGGTGCACTGATGCAGAGCATGGTTTTCATTATCTGATGCTATGATGCTGTGCGAAATAGAGGGTTCTGATGACGGTTTCCACCAATGCCAGAAATACTTATTAACCCTTGCCTTCCATTTTTAAGCCAATTTGAAATCAATTTAACAATATATATGGGCAGTTTTCGAAATAATTTTCTTAAAAAATAATTATTTTGCTGGTGTCTAAACAGTTACGAAACATTATATTACATAAGTGTTGATGGTAAACTAAAGTAAACTTAACTTTCTCTATCTCTTCTATTTTAGGAGATGGCAAGACTGTTTCTATGAGAAAGTACACATCCGGTATAACATACTGCGATGAAAGATGGGTGGCGAACTATCCACAAAGTTTTTGTTTTTAAATTCTGCTAAACCACGTAAAAAAGAACTTGCAAAAATCTTTTCCCAATTATTAATCAGCTAACCTTACTTTTGCATTTAACGCAATGTTTTTATGCATCCATACATTAGTGTTATATGCTAAACGCTTTTCATCTGAACGACCAAATAACTTGTTAAAGCAATACAAAATTATTATATTCAGACAAACATTGGCCTTAGATTCATAAACATGCTCATATAAATCTCGTACGCATCAAAACATAAAACTATTTTATTACAGGTACCTATAGTGAATAGCTATTTTCTGTATTGCGGTACTTAGAGTCAAAGCTCATAAAAATTGTTTGAAAATTTGCTATGTCATACCAGCCATTATTATTATGAAGTATTCTATTTACTTCTGGGCGCGTCAATATTAAATTCTTTTAAAAATTAAAATTTTGTACTTATGCCATAAACAAAATTTATTACCTTTAGCTTTTGAGGTCAGCAGATTAGTCATGTAAATGACACTGTAATTTACACAGTATCTTATATCTAAAAAACTTAATATCCAACAATAGAGTAAAAAAGTTAGTTGTTGCTTGGTATTCAGATACCTTGATATAAAGATTTTTTGGGATCAGAAGAGGATTTTGAAAATAACGAGCAATTTAACGGAAAATTAATAATGCAAAACAAATTCCAATGTAGTAAAAAGGACATAAGGATAGTAAATAAGAAATTTTGTTGGAAGATACAATTTTAATTTAATAATAGAAACGCAGCTCCATAGCTGCATTTTACTAAAATCATAGCTTGTGAGAGATTGAAAATAGGATGGAAAAGGTGTCACGCTATAGCGCAGGGGTTACCAACGTGGTGCCTGTGGGCACCTCGGTGCCAATGAGACAATTTGAAAGTGCCTACATTCAAATATCTAAAAACTAGTGACAGAGGAGAAATGAAAGAGGTTATAGGAAGATTTAAAAGATACATGAAGAAAAGAGAACTGGGTGTGAATGTAGAAAACAACGAAAGTAATGGTATTTAAGAATAAATTGAGGGATAGCAAGAATGATGAATTCGTATTAGATGGAAAGTTGATTGAATGTGTAAAAACATATAAGTATTTGTGTTTTATGATGTCGTTTAATGGGCCGTGTATGGAGCATGTGAGGATGGTTGCAAGAAAAGCAAAGGTAGCAGCAGAAAGAATGAGATATGTATGGGAAGTAAAATTCGGTGATTCTGTAAGAATGAGGATGAACATATTGAATGTATGCGTGAGGAGAATAATGATAAGTGTGGGCAGTGAAAGCGAGGGAGGAGATTGAAAGAGTGCAAATAGGATATTTGAAATGGATAATTGGTGTAGAAAAATGCGAAATTGCGTTGCAAGAAATGAGTAATTATAAGTGTTGGGTGCAAGAGTTTAAGAAATTGGCAATGTACGAAAGGCAGGTGATGATTGATAAGGACGTAAGAATGGTTAGGAATGTATATATGGAGGCAGTGAAAGAGGAAGAAAAAGGTGGAAGAACAATGAATTGGATTAGGAATAAACAGAAAGTTCTAGAAAGAGTGGGTCGTTGAAAATGTGGTACGAAGAATTGGGAAATGGGTGGATGAATGTATATGAAATAGTGCAAAGGATGTCGAGATGCAAGAAAGAGTTGCAAGATTAAGAGAATTAAGGTATAATAGAAGATATAGGGATATAAAAACGAAGGAGACATGCCAAGATATCTGGAAGCGGATATTAGTATGAATGAGAAAAGGATGATCGCGAGCTTCAGATGTGGTAGTGAGGAGAGAGGGATTAGGTTCTGGATGAGAGAAAGGACAGAATGTATCGAATGTATCGGACTAAAAAGGAATGGTGGGATTACTGGGTAAAGGAATGTGAGGAAGTAGAATGGGAAACAGAGATAAGAGAAAATGGAAAATTGGAGAATGTGTGTAGGAGCAGAGAAATATGATATAAAAGTGTTAAGAAAAATTGTTGGAGAGATAGAAAGGAAAGGATTGTAAAAGAATTCAGGGACATTGGGATATATGCGAATTCCTAGTCCGTAAATAGACAAATGAAGGCGCAGTGAGAATAAAGTTTTATTTATGTTATAGAATTTTTGTTCTTTCTTTGGTGTTTTTGGTTTGGTGTCGTTGCTTTGTATATGTGCAAATTTTCACTTGGTTTTTCGCTTTGGGTTTTATAGGTTTCCTTCTTCCAAGATATTAGTGTATATGTTGTAATTTATTTATATAAATTTTTGTTTTTTTTTTACTTTTTATTATGTTTGTTTATTGACATATTATAGATGTCAATAAAGCTTTTCCCTAAAAACTTATCAGAATTCGGAATTTCTAAAATTAGGAATTTCTCAAATTTCTAGATCTATACTGAAGATCATTAAAACATTAAAAATTGGCCAAAATGTCTGCCGTTAAATATTCAGATCTATAAACACTTTCTTCGTTCTAGTAACTAGATTATTGTTAATTTACACTTCAGATTATGTTTTATCGAATCAAGAATTTGTAAAAAATAAAAAGAAAAATTTATAGAAAATTCAAAATAAGTCAGGCTCTAGTTAAAGCATATAAATACAAGTACGTACGTCTTGTAATAGGGAAATAGAAGTCGAGAACAGAAGAGTAAAGGACTTTCGAAACTTGTCAATTCTCCTCGATGAACGATAGATTTTGACGTGCATTAAAAGTGACAGAGTACAAGAATTTCGGATTCCAGATAGGGCCTACCTTTCTTAAGACCACTCTCTTCTCTACAACGATATTGAAGAGGGTTTGTGCACAACAAATACTAACTTTTTTAATGCTATTAGAACTTATAAGGCATTAAACGATGTTTTGTATTCAAATGGAATGTTTTGGTTAGATATTGTAGTATAAACTTTTAGCAGATTTTTTTCTACCAATTCAAAAAAAAAACTTTGAAAACTTGCATATTCATATTTGCAAAGATAAAAATACGGACTCGCTTCCTATACATTTACACATAGCAGAATTAAAATAGATAGTTGGAAATATGTGTGACCTTGTATGTATACGTTTATAATAAGTTGATAGGAGATTGTTATTTAATAGAGGAAATTATTTGCAAAGGGCATATAATCTTTTTAAATAATATAATTATCATTATATAAATATTGATCTAATTATAATTACATAATTAATAACACTTATAAATCATGATACGTTAAATGTAGCCACCGAATGTCAAAATAAACTTTATTGGAGTGCCATAATTGTTGTAGGATATACATGGCACATATTGTTATAAAATCCAGCTACATAAGAAATCTTTATTCCATGCAATAAAAATATATACTAATTGGAACATATGTGATAATAAAATCACAAAGGTGACGGACATCAGAAAAGAATGCAAGGGGGCATACAACAATCACCTTCTTCAACAAAGTTGTTGAACGCACTATTTTAAATACATAACCTCAAATGCGTCTATTTACACTCAGCACGACGAAGATATACGAACAACAAGTCCCCAAACAGACCATCGGTGTGTGCATATCATATTCAAAGCGGAAATGGAATGCAGACATCATCGGTATAATTGTATGACAATTTTTTTGCGGACCCATACCTACGAGGTATTTGTCAATATTTGAATACATTCTAGCATATACATGATGGAATTCGCTGCTAGCATAGCATACCCATTTTTTGCCGACCCATACGTTACTCAGTATTGCCACTATCATCCGCCATTTCATTTTAACGTAATATATAAATTTAATTGGATGACGTATTTATGCAATTACTGTGATGCACTGTCACAAACAAACAAAAGA
>WYDF02277232.1:0-17471 GCA_009867245.2 Adranes taylori | reverse complement strand
GAATAAATCATGTCGTCTAATATCTACATCGTGGTCTAACCCGTTTCATTTATTGAAAGTTTGAATTTTTATTATATTGTCACATTATTTTATCGTGACAAATATGGTGGAGGCGCGACAGGTCAGTTTTTTCTAAAATTCATCGTAATTTCACTTTCTTTTTCCAAGTATTTTTTTCAGTTATTGTAAAATTATTTATTTTTTCTACGTTCATCACCAAGACACCAAAATGATGAGTTGATGGCGACTTCTATAATTTAATTAAATTTGTCACAAAAAAAATATAATTGCTATATAACCTAGTTAATAAATCTGATCAAAATTGTAAAATTACCGAGAATTCTACAAAAAAATGACTCGGATCGCCTCCAGTCTTGGTGGTATAACGTAGAAAAAATAAATAATTTCACAATAACTAAAAAAAGTACTTGGAAAAAGAGTGTAAAATTACAATGAATTTTACATAAAAGCCTCCACCATATTTGTCACGCCTGTCCCGCCTCCACCATATTTGTCACGATTAGATCATGTGAAATAATAAAAATTCAAACTTTCAATAAATGAAACGGGTTAGACCACGATGTAGATATTAGACGACATGATTTATTCCTCTTATTTCTTTGTAAGCATATCATTTTGTTTCAGAAAATGGTTTAACTAAATTAAAATTATAAATCCTTGTATTGTGAAAAAGTTAAAACAAAATACATGAGATTCATGACTAATATGAATAAACAAATTAAGTGTATAATATCTTATTTCCAAATTTGTCATTAAGATGTATATGCAAACGCTATAACTGTAGTTTATTTCAATTTTATCTTTGTCTTCCTAAAAAGGATTCATGAAATTATATGGAAATAACTAAGTTCCTATTCAATTCTTAACAAAACACTAATTGAAAAAAAAGACACCAGAGACCTATACGTTGCTGCCTAATTATTAGACGACATGGTTATAAGTAAAAACCACAAATCGTAGGGTATCTTTTTCTTTCTAATTCTAAATTTGGGACGGAAATGTATCATACATGTAAATATATACCTACATATAGTTTTAAAGGCAAACTAAATGTAGCTACCTTTGTTTGTATCACTTTTTGCAAATTATTATCTGATGTCCAAAATGAACGCATGCAAAACTGGCAACGATATAGTCGACACCATAAAAACGCATCACGAAATACTAATTAGCGGTGGACAGCATTGTTTTCATTGCAATTAAGGTTACCAACGATTTGTTTTTGTATATATTAGGCGAAAACTTATCTTCGGAACTTTTTTTAGTTTGAACAGTACTTACGTTTAAGCAACTGCATTTCTTAATACATTTTGATAATGTGAATTATCCTGCATATTTGAAATCCAAATAACATTCTTTTAAATAAACGATGGACTAAATGGGAATTTCTCCCATTTGCGTATGCTCTATTTGCGCACAAATGGTTTTTAGTCTTACTTGTAATTGGGTAATTAGGGATTGGTACATGTAAAAATTCAATAAAAGATACCTTTAACTTATTAAACATTTTTCCAGTTACAATTTCAGTTTTTTTCAGTAAACAGTTTTATTTAAAAAATCAATTTCTTCATTCAAAATATTAGGTAGTTCGAGAGGTGCAGTTCCATATTGGATCCTTGAGATATTTCATCATTTCTTCTTGTGATATAACATAGAAGACAATATTTAAATTAAAGAGCATTATAACAGCAAACCTCCAGCGCCTCTAATGATTGACAAAATCCTATTAGAGCATCTTGATTTAAATTATACGTTGGCAATTCTTATATTAAAATCATTTTTTAACTCATTAAATAAACATTCTAGCGAATTATTAATAAATAGTATCCCTTGCTGGGAAGATAATAATTGTTTGCTCCCAATTTTTATTAAATTATTCATTGTTGTGCTCTTTTTGTCTAAAATTTCAATTTGGGTTTCCAACGCTAAACCATAAGGTTTTATTCGATCGCAACCCATCGAAAACTTTCGAATTGAAAATATCAAACCAGTCGTTTGTTATTTTAATAAAATCTGAAAATTCCATCCAATTATCCTCCTCTTCATACAGCCCCAACAATCCAATTCGTGAAGTAGCTCTTGACACTGTATGAGAATATTATTTTGTGGTTAGTTTAACTTTTTGACGTTGTGTACCACGGACTGTTAGAAATCATTCATTGATTTTATGGGATATATTTAAATCTAAGTGACTTGTTATTTCTAATAAACGTACAATTGGTTTTGAATTAATTGTATTTCCAATTAGTACAAAACCTGAATCAATAAAATGGTTTCTTAAAAGCTTTATCATATATGGTGTGTCTGCAAAAACGTAACCTTTTTTGAGCTAACTGGATTTAGAAACGATGATTTATTGATAGAAATATTCGGACAAACACTCGTTGCTTCCAATTACCACATATACCACGAACCATAACCAATTGTACATATTTAGGCGACCTAAAATTATGTCATCCTTCTTGTCATAATCATAAGTTGCTTGAAGCTTCATTTCATCAAAACAAGCTTTTTGCATCATCGATAAAGATGAATTTTCAGTCAGGCTTAATACCGTAGTTAAAATTCCTAAAAACCTTGTAGTTATAAATAATTTTTATGTTTAATAGAAAATTGTTGCAAATTTTCTTCTGTGCCCATCTTCTTAAAGTTGATAATCCTGGTAAAGAGTAAAGGGCATAGCACCCTGTAACAACGCAGTCTTCCTGAATACAAAGATATTGCCGATGCAATACCTTTGACAGTCCATTTGGCATTTTTGTTTTTTTTAAGCTTCTGATTCAGCAAATACTTTTTTTCCATTTTCTTGATTGATTTTCCGCATTTCAGCACATTCATCCTCCAGAACCTTAATTATTTCCAGAAACGTAATTATCTAGACTAATATATAATTTTTATGAATCAAAATAAAATGCTAATAAATCTATAACTTTCATTGTCAGTTTGAGTGACAATATCAATTTTTTCTAGGATAATAGTGTCAATTTGATCTGGTACTTCTTCTACCTCGAGATCTATGCTTGTTCAAATAAAAGATCTGCAATAATTAGTGAATATAATTACTCAAGAAATATTTCTCTTAGCCATAAATAGCTTTCATTAATTGTTCCATCATCACAATCGGATCATTGCAAGATCTCTTGAGGGACATTGGGGGCAAATTGATGGAAAGAATTGCTTCTATTTGTAATTTCCACTTATTTTGTGGACAATTCAAAAGCTTTAATAGAGTAAATTATGAAATTAATATTTCCCGAAAAAATGTTTACTCCGCCGGGGACTCGAACCCGGACCTCTCAATTGCCGGTCTAATTTCGCTAACGGGCGCTTATCCGAAGACACAATTAATTTTTAATATGTATTTGTTTTCTGTATCTATTAAGATAAGCAACCTATATGTCAGGATTTGTTTTGGCCACCTGTTTGCTACCGTCGATCGATTCACTCGTAGATGGAGTCTTGGATGTTCTTATTTATTTCTTTTCCGTTTTGCTGGCGATCGCATGTTTAATTGAATATTTGATGTTTCGTGGTTAAACCTCCACGCGGTGGAGGTTTAACCAATTTCATTATTTACTCTATAAAACAATGCCAGCGTGGAGGTTTAACCACGATACATTAAATATTCAATTTAAAAGCGTGTCTTTTAAACAATAATCATCATCCTGAAAGTTTCGAACATATTCTCGCAGTGTCTTTATTATTAAACTTATTTTGCTGATAACACAAATACACCCACGTTGCAATACTAAACACAATGTTGTTTTTTTTTTGCTTTTGGAAATGAAAAGAAACGATATTCTGATTAGGTACTACTATGTTTATTACTATTAGATGAACATCCAACAACAGCACAGTACACCATGCTTAAAACAATTGTTTTGTTATTCCTTGAGCAGTGGAGTTCCACAATAGAGTTTCAGCAATGGCTTCTATTTCCCGTATCTCCTTTTGCTTTTACTTATTAGGTTTCTCAACACATGTTTCTAATATATTTTTGTCGACCACAACTTTGTTCTGATCGCTTTGGCTATGAACAAGCCAAAATTCCTGTTACTAGAAAAAGCCTTTAAAAACTGAAACGGCAAAATTACTGTGGATATTTCTAACTATTAATGGTTTTATGTATGTACATGGTGCAACATATTTGCAATTTATACTTGCAGGCTTTCACATTACAGATTTAGAACATATTTCGAATATGAATAATATAGAATATTCTTCCCTTCTTATTAAAGTATGCAAAATGCACATTATTATATTTCAAAATTCTTATTTATGCAACCAGTTTAATGCACATATTAATGTAATTAGCAACCTTGTAAAATTAGAAATTTGTTATTAGATACGGTCAGACTGTATATAATGCGCTAATTTTAATAAACGCTATTTCAAACAATAAACAATATATTAGTTATGCCTTTTATATTTAATAATTTATTTATAAGCATATGTTCTTATTTGAAATGATGTAGATTCATAGAAACCAAATACGCTTAATAATATGTCATAATATTAAAATGATAATAAAAAAGAAAAGATTAACGTTTGCTCATTAATTTAAGCATAAATTTATTGCTTCTCGATTTTCACTACGAACTTTCAGTTTTAATTTTTATTTAATTAAATTTTAAATAGAAATTAATTTCCATTGTTTTCTTTACATTATTTATGTGAATTAAACTTTCTTTAAACATATTAATTAACAACTCTATAACTAATAAATATTTGACGCATAGTAATAGCTGTGCATTTCTGTGCTAATCAAATGTTACCCTAATCAACTATAGAGCTAATTAATAGTGAAACGTTAAGCTGATGGAAGTTTAAATTACCAAGTCTACATTAAATAGAGCAAAGCTTTATTTCTATAAATCTGGTAAAAGTTATGACTTGCATGATATGAAAGAAGTCCTTATACGTCTCAAGGATAAGAGTAAAACGCGCAACATAAAACATTTTGTGAAAGTGCTGGCAAGCAGAGTAAAATGATGGCAATTAGTTTTCATGCTTTTTTTCAATATCCCTTTCAGTAAATTTTTCAATTATTTGTTCAGGGTATCTGTTTTTTTACATTTTTTTTAAATTTCATAATTTCCAAATTATTCTAAATTTTCTCAACTTTATATTATGTTATAGTATGTAAAATGCTCGTTATCTGTTTCAGTAGGGTAAGATGACTACATACATGAATGAAATTAAAGAACATTATATAAATTTATAAAATATTTATATTAAATAAACACATAATTTTCACAAAGAAAATAAAGAACCTAAAGAAAATTTGAAGTTAAAGAAATTATATAAACTTATATAATAGTTATTTTAAAAATGCATGATTTTTACAAAGAAAATTATATAAAGTTATAAAATATTTATCTTAAAAATTCTTCATTTTTACAAAGCAAATTAAGAAGATATAGAAAATTGATTGAAGAAAATATAAGATTAAAGAAAATTATATAAACTTATAAAATATTTATTATAAAAAATACATGCTTTACAAAGAAAATTAAGTAAAAGGAAAAATGAAGTTAAAAAAAATTATAAGCTTACCAAATATTTATTTAAAAAAGAAACTTGATTTTTACAAAAAAAAGAAAACCGTTAAAGAAAATATGAGGTTATAAAAATGATATAAACTTATACAATATTTATTTTTAAAATAGACGATTTTTACAAAAAAACAGAAGTTAAGGAAAATTAAATTAAAGAAAATTAAATAAACTTATAAAATATTTATCTTAAAAAAAATATTTGTACAAAGAAAATTAAGAAGTTGGCAATAAATTCACCAACCTCCTAAGCATAATATCCCAACAGGGAGTGGAGTTTAGTGGGTATAAATCCCACACTATTGGGTGCATCGGGCATCCTTTGTCTTTTGAAGATTCTCCACTTTCTACGCAAAACAAAAAAAAAACAAGTTTTAAAGAAATATAAAATATAATTGTCTAAAGATAAAGAAGTATAAAATATAAGCCCATGTAAATGTACCTTACATGGGCTTACAAGAAAAATTGTACATAAAAAACAGGGTTACGTCATTTGACAGTTTCGTTGAATTTGGCATCTTGGGACCATTAAAATCCTATATGGCGTTTGCAATAAGTATATGTTACATAGAGTAGATGTTGAACTGCGAAATAGTCAGTGCCCCCTCTAGTTAAAAAATGTAACTAGATTTTTAGAAAAGCTACTTGATTTAAAGATAAAAATAACAGATATTTGGGTTTCATTTTGACACAGAATGCATCGTGTAGAGAGCACATCGATATGATAACAAAGAAAGCAAGGGGAGTTATAGAGAGAATGAGGATGGTATGGGAAAGAAAGTTTGGGGAGTCAGTGAGAATGAGGTAGAAGCTAATGGAAATATGTCTTAATAAAAGTTTGATATATGGAGCAGAGGTATGGGCTGTGGAAGAAAAAGAGATGATGGAGAGAGTGCAGGTTGGATGTTTGAAAATGATGTTGGTATTAGATCGGAATACTATGAATGAGATAGTTATGCAGGAGTTACGAAAATATCAATGTTGGATAAGCAGAGTGAAAAGGATGCTAAATTCTGAAAGGAAACTATTGAAGGATAAATGGAGTAGGTTGGCTAAGGAAGTATATATGGAGGGAATGAAGAACGGAGAAAGAGGAATGAGAATGAATGAATTATGTGTAAAATAAATGTAAATAGGAGGATTGGATGGTCGACGGATAGATGGTTTGAAAAGATGATGGGAGGTAGTGAAACAGTGAATGAGGTCATAGAAAGAATGAGAGATGTGGAAAGGCAAGATAGGGATGGAAGAATAGATGTAAGTAGGTAGAATAGTAAGTATATGTAGATTAGAAATGAAAAGGGAATGGCAAAGTATTTAGTATACGGATTGAGCATGAGGGATAAAAAAAGATTGCAATGTTCAGATGTGAGAATGAGGAGAGTGAAAGAAAAAATTCGATGCATGAGCAAGAAGAATGTGCAGGATTCGAAGAAGAGAACAAGAAAAATGGAGTCACTGGATGAAAGAATGTGAATGGGCTGACTGGAGTGACAGTGAAAAAGAGGTGGGGAAAACTGGAGGGTTACGTTAGGAAAGGAAGCCAAAGAATTACACATAATAAAAAGTATAAAGACAAACTATGTAAAAGAATGTAAAAGAAAAGGAGAAGAGTGAAGGAGAGGATAATTAAGGATAATTGGGAAGAGGGGGTTCTAGTCTTTGGGGAAATTGTAAGGGAGAAAGATGTAGGCAGTGGGGGAGGGAGTGCATAGGGCTGGGAAAAGAAAGATGTAAGAATTAATGAGACAGAGTGGTAAATCGGTTCCCTTCTCCCTCGTGGGAAATATTAAAGTTTGTTTATGTGTTTTTGAATTTATGTAGGATTAGAAGGGATTTGGTTTGAATTTTATATATAAATAGAGATTATCTTGCAGTTGTAATTAATTAAGATAAAAATAATGTTGTAACTGGAAATTGTAGTTAGTTGATGCCAATATAGGTATATTTATTTATTTATTTAAGTAGATTCTAAAAAGTAACTAGATACTACCAGGTTCGGTATAAAAAATAATGATCTAAAATGTACCAGGGTCGTACAATAAAATGCGTATAATTTCGTTATAATTTGAGACCTGGGTACCATTAAAATCCAATATGACGGTTTAAACTTATTTAAACAATAATTGGAAATTGAAACATGAGTTCGCATTTGCGTTGTAGTTAGCGAACGCGGCAATCATCTTTCAGTTAACTTTTTTAAGTTTTAAATGTTGATGTAAAATCCGTTCCACTGAACTGTTCACTTCGTTAGCAATCTCGCGCGCTTTCACTCTGGGGTCATTCGTTATAATGCCATGGACTTTAATCAATCATTTCTTGAGTAGTAACATATTTTGAAGGCACAGGACGTTCAGTATCATCCGTGAACATATTATCACTTTTAAAGGCAGCAAATTACATCATACGACTAATTAAATATTGACAAATTGTTTACTGTGAAATTTTGATAGTAGGTTTCTAAAAGATGTGTGAAGTTACCAAGATAGTCGTTATCGGCTCAGTGGTACCAGCTTTTGAAAAATCACTCTTCCATCAAACAGCCCTCCTACATTTTTATTTTGACTAATATTGCTTTTGATAAATATTTTGACGGCTTATTTATTATTTTATACATTGGACAAAGAAATGTGATTTATATTGCCACGTATATTTCTGTCGGAGAGGGATACTCTCCAACGTGACATTTAAAGAGCGGGGATGATTTTCGTATCGAGTATTAGCGTCATCTGGTCTGACCTTAGCGGTACTCGGATCCCTTTTAATTTTATAAGATTGCACTTTGGTTTAATACTTGCTTTGATCTATCTACTTCTAACAAAGTTATTATTTTAATTACTGATGCGGAAGATTTTAATTATAATCCCTACTTACCTTAAATAAATGCTGGTGTCAACAACCCCTAGCACTAGTCGTTCATCTCAATAATTCAGACAGAATGATTAAAGAATTGTTAAAACTTAATGTATTGGTCGTTTAAGAAAGGCATAAAAACATTAAGTAAAATATTCCATCATGCAAATAAATAAAATAAAATAATCAACGCCTCACAATTAATAAAATAAGTCAATACTAATTATTTCTGCGTTCAAAGAGTCAAACAAAAATGGCGTTTAAGATTTGTTAGTTTACATTTCAATATATACTAAATAAAGTACTTACAGTTCTGTCGCTGTTCACAAACTTGTTCTATTATTTTATTTGGATTAACGCACAATGATCTTATTGATTTATTTAGATTAATTTTAATTTACCTCGAGACATAAACTTGTTACTAAATACTTGTAATTTAACTTAAATTATGCTTAAAGAATTATCTAATCTATTACCAAAAATAGTGGCTAATAATTACTGTAGGTCATATGCCTATTTAATTAATACTGCCCCGTTACTAAAACCGACAATTTAATTTATTCATAATTATTTTTATTTAATTATTATTTTAATCAGAATTAATCCATAATTATATTTTCACTGACCTTTCGGACATAGCCTTCGGCAGCACCTGCCAAATTTTTCAAGTGCGGTGTACGGCCTTTTTATTTGTTTTTGGTCTACCCTTTAATTCAACGTATAAAGATACCGATATGCATATTTTCGGTCGTGATTAATTCGTACCTAATTAACACGTACGCTTTGAACACCTGTGTGTTCCTCCCCTCTATTAGGTGATCTCGGTCGATGCATTTGGCTTCATGTATAACTCTATGTAAAATCATTTATTTAAGATTTGAATAATTAGCATAGGGGATAATCAATAACTAATATTTATTTCTACATTGACGGATCTATGTTTTATTAACTCAAATTCATTTATACTGTTAAATATTTTATCGCATCTAACTACCTTGAAATATTTACATTATTTGTGAGTACCTAATGCTCAATCTTTATAACAGGAAACTAACTAGGAACGTGGACAAATTGGATCGTGGACGTGGTCAAAGAAAATTACTGACTGGTAAAATGCTCAAAAAACAATTTTGAGGTTTACTGTATTAACCAGTTTACCAGAATTGCAATCGCAAAATATGCTGCATTTTTTTTTGTATTTAGTTACATATTCATATTTCATTCTGATTGACGAATTTAATGAAAATCATTAAATAATTAATAATAAAATAGGAAAAAGTTTTATTTACAATGCATGCCTCATTAAAATCAAAGAAAATTGCAAAGGCTAATGAAACGACAGAACATAACATAAATACTAAAATTTAACTAAAATAATCATACATTTTTGCCAATAAGATGTTTTAGTGATAGTTAAAATACTAGCTAAAAGCAAAGTCGTAAAATATGTGTTAAATTGCAACGAAGCATATTTAAAGCGAGAAAATGACACACAAAACGTCAGAATTTATAATAATATAGATATATAAATAAGGTGGTATTTCATACAATTTTGATAGAGTATAAAATACCATTTGTATACCATTTTACAATACCATTTTATATTCTATCGTAATTTAATTTATGGGACATTATTTTGAAGGAAATGTTTAGTTATTAAGATTTAATTAAGCATTCATGACTAATCTTAAATTTTGTTATATCTCCATATTTGGAAGGCCCTTGAAGAATATTGGGTTTTAATGTGTAAGTTTCCCATAACATTCAAAAGCTATAGTCTAAACAAAAACTCTGATTTATGTAAACCAGGTATATTTCATACCAACTAAATTTATATAGTTTCTGAACAATTTCCCGTAACCAAAAAAGTGGAATTTACCTAAATAGTATTGAAATATACAAAAAACCTTGAACATTTGAGAAGGTGTCGCATTATGAAAGGTCAATATTAAGTATGGTTTATTTTCGGTGAACATAATTACCCCTTCTCCTATATCCGATACTGATTAATTAATGTAATTAAAAAGAATTAATTACGCGACCCGAATTTTGCTCAATAAAATAATGGATATTTAATAATGTTAAATGTCGAAAGTGCTTAGTATAATTCACTTTACATATATATACACCTTAAAAACAAATGAAAAGGCTCCTATTAGAATTTTGAATGTAAATGAGTAAAATTTGAAGAATTTTCAACCGGAATAAAAGATATAGGAAAATTTGACCTTGTACAATTGAGCGAGGCGTGAAATTCAGTTGATTGAGTGGAGGCTGAAAGAATTTAATTTCACAATTTCCCATGTAAACGGGGCTAAAAATGTAGTAGTACATAGTCTTGGTCGAATTAAGCTTGATATTGAGGCGTTAAAAGAGTTAAGCACAAAGAACGCTAGTATAAAGGTTCTTATAAGAGCACAATCTCGGAAAGCCAGTTCTACACTAAAGAGGGATTTAGATCGAAAATCAGTTTCTAATAGTGTTGTGGATAACTCTGAGGGGAGTTTTAATATCAGGAATCGTAGAGCTTTAGGATAAGCCAAAAGGAGCGAATAAAGTAATTGTGAATGATTGTTCATGTGAGTGCGTGTTATTTGATAAAAACGCATGTATACTGTTTATTAAGAATATTGTTAAAAGGCGGTTATCTGACTTCGTGCGATATCGTAAACATAAAGTTTCTATTATATAAACAATTTCATTATCACAAATTGTGGTATGCAAAATTCAACGGGAAAATCCATTCATTAAAGAGTTAATTCATTTGACTAAGAATAATAATAGAAGCATAAAAGAATGCATTAATGAAATTATAATTATATCTGATAAGGAAATAACTACGGATCCTGCTACGAAAAAACTTATACTGAATGATTTTCATATGTTACCAACAGGAGCATACATGGGGATACAACGAATGTTAAAAACTATGAAGAAGAGGTATAGTTGGACGAATATGGTAGATGAAATTAAGGAATTTGTAATTCGTTGCGATGCTTGCCAAAGATTTAAGCATTCAAGACCACATATATAACCTTTAACTCTGACATCAATTTCTAGATTTAGTAGGTCCTTTTTAAAGTGATTTTGAAGGTCATAAATATATTTTAACTATTCAATGTGAATTGACAAAGTACTTTAGTAGTAACACCTATTATAGATAGGAAGGCTTATACAGCTGCAGAGGCATTTGTAAGAGAGTCTGTTATGCGTTATTGGATTCCATGTCAAGAGGAAACAGATCAGAGAATATAAGAATATGTCATTAATCTTTGCTCAGGTATGTGAAATTTTACAAATTGAATATTTAAAAACGGTGATATGCAGTACTTATGACGAAATGAAAAATTTGGGGGCGTTAGGAAACTCCCTGTATATTTTTTGTTTTGTTTGAAAAAATTGGTTTTGTTAATAAGCAGTCAACGGCATAGTTCGATATACTTACAGAAGTAAATGTACTGCTTAGAGTCAATGCCAATATTGTAAATCGTCAATGGCTTTAGTATTAGGGCTTTGTTTTAAAGATGTATATATGTGTAAAGTGAATTATTTTTCATTTGACATTTAATATTATTAGATATTCACTGTTTTATTTCCTTTCTTTTTTAACTAAATAATCTAAGTTTAGATTATAACGTTATCATGTACAAATTATAAATAAAATAGAGTTGTGTTATTTAATTCCTAAGTAAAATGCTCGTTTAAATATTCCTTTTTAACTTCGAAATTTAAGATCAAATATTCTCCTCAGCCAAGAATACCACAAGGGAAACAAGGCACAATGATACGTATAAGTATATAATGGTTGAGGGTAGAATACCAAGGTTTTGGTTATGGATAGATGTATGAAAGAAAGAAGTATGATAGCTAGATATAGGTGTCAGAGCGAGGAACGAGGAAACCAGTAGTAAATGAAGGAGGATGACAGAAGATGTAGGATATGTGAAAAAGAAAGAAGAAAAATGGAAGCAATTGGTAAAGAAATGTGAGGACTTGGGATGAGAAAGAAAGAAGTTTTGCTAATAATTAGAATTGTTTGGGACCGCGCGGGAGAGGTCTAGAGATAATGAAGAAGATAGTAATAGGGAATAATGAAGGCGAAATTAGAAATAAAGTCGGATTCTCTCTCTCTCTCTCTCTCTCTCTCTCGCTCGCTCCCTCTTTATTGAAAGTTATTATGTATTATTGAATTATATTGAAATATTATTGAATTGTTATTATTATTGAAATATTATTGAACTATTTGAATTTTGAGGTAAGCATTGATGAATGTAGAAAATTCGACAGGATCATAAAATAGAAATAATACTTTTAAAAATGCTAATAAAACAATAATTTCTACTGTCTTTTATGTAAAACTCAAAGCATCTATAGATTCTTTGTGTTTCAATTTTAGCTCCTTGGTGTATTACATTCTAGATCCGCCACTGAGAATTGTATTTAAATGAAATAAACGTACTACTTTTTGTGGATGCATTCATTTTACAAAAAAAGTTTACCTGTTCAAAACCTGTATGTAGATGTATCTATCGGTACCTATTTATACCTATGAATGCATGTCCGTTGCTTACTATTTTTTTGACACCTGCGTTTTCGGGATGTGCATATATTCAAGCAACATTCTCTCCAAAAATATTGCAAACTTAGGACTGCAGAAATCTACGGAATGTAACCAACGCATAGATGCAAACAAATGCAGTTAAAACGTTTTTCGTTCTTGCATTTTAAATTAATTTATCTTTAAAACATATTAGAATATGTACAGAAAATAGCCTGCCTTCACAATATTTTGAGAATTATTTTATTCTTGAATTTAAAATCTTATTTATCTTAGAATATACCAAACACGTTGTATATTTTTCTAGGCTTCTAATATTACATGATATACCTGACGCTTTTTATTTGTTGTTGAAGAATTCCAAACCATGTGAGTGGCGAATGTAAAAAAAAGATATTTTATTTAATTTCCAAAAAATTGGTAATACGAGGTATGATCATATAATACGCTGAATTTTAAACATTTTCGGATTGTAGAAGTTTAACTGTAAAATTTTTGTTGTTGATTTATTGGTAGATATTTACGCAAATGCGTGGTGACAACTGCAGCCACATTGGTAATTTAGTTTATTGCTGGCTGTCAATAAGATTATTTCAGTTTTGATGTCACAGCGATTTTTCACTTGTGAAAATAATGAATGCCTTGAGTTTTGTGTTAAGAATAAAATAAAGTGCAGCACAATGCTAGACATATTAAATTTTGCTTTTGGTAATTCTGTAATTCTCCTATGGATAAAACAATTGTTTAAAGTGGTATAAGCGTCTCCAACAGGGCGCGAAGATGCTGAGCACCCTGGATGTCCTAGCACACCAATAACTGTACAACAACATTGCAAAGGTGCCGATAATTGTTATGGATTCACTATAAAAGAAGTTTCTGAAGATGTTGGAAGTTTATCTGGCTCACGTCAAGCTATTGTTTCCGATGTTTCGAGTATTGCGACGTTTCGAGTAAGTGGCACCAAAATGTGTTCCCCTATTGTAGAATTTCCATCAATGCACTTTCGAATTGACACTGTTCAGGAGCTGCTTAATGAAATCCAGAATTGCTTGAACAAATCATAACTGGTGACGAAACATGGATGTATGGATATGACGTCGAAACTAAGGCCCAATCGTCCCATGAAATCTATCTGTAGAGCCAAGAGCGCAAAAACCTCGCTAAGTTTGCTTGTATATGAAGGTCTACTCAGTTTCTTTCGACATTAATGGCATAGTGTACGATGAGGTCCTTCCACCAGGTCAATAAACATAGTACTACCTATACGTTTTACGTCGTTTATGTGAAGCAAAATCCAAAGAAATCTAAAGAAAACATCCGAATTTGTGGTGAGACGTGAATTTTTGCAAAAACCTAAAACTTATGATTCCGCATCTTCCAATTTCACTCAAAATGGCATCCTGGACCATTTATATTCGTAAGAAAAAAAAACAATAAAAGGATGACGTTTGGCCGGTATTCAGGGGATCAAGAGAGAATCACTATAGCAGTTAAATATCATATCAAAACTTTAATTTCAGATTTGCTTCAATGAGTTGAAAAACGCTAGAAAAAGTGTATTATAAGGTCTTTTCAAACCTCCGGAGCCGCAAATTGCGCAGATGAAGAAGACAGAATGCTAAGAGAAGGCAAGAAGCGCACGAAAGTGAATATTTTGTATGCAAGAAAGGGGTTTCCACCATTCTTTTATTGATCCAGTTTAATTTTAATCACTCTTTAACGCAACTTTCGGTGATTCAAATGAATGGAAAGCAGCTCCTGGAACGTAGCAGCATATGAACGTATTTTGGTGTTTGCTTCACAGGTCTTGAGGTTTGGAACAGGCTCTATATCCAATGGGGATTACATAATTTGAAGGGGACAATGTTAACATTGATGAATAAATAAAGATTGCTTGAGAAAAATGATAATTCCGCGTATTATTTGATCATAACTCTGATACACTCACATCAAAATAGGAATCGTTCTTTGCAAATAAATTTATTGATTTTCCGCAAGGTTTTAGACTCTTTCCCATTAGTTTAGATTATACTGTCAGGATATGCCTTAACCACAAATCTTTTATTGTCATAGCCATGTTATATATTTTTAACGGTTTGTACATAAACGATACTACGTTTGAGATATGTAGTCCCCAATACGAATTGTTAATCCAAAGTTGCTTAAATAAGTTTTCTGGTGGAGTAAAAAGAGATAACGAATCACACCTAAGCGTGCTAAATTTCAAGCTATTCTAATTTCAATTCTAAACTACGCTCGAAACAAACACGAAGGTATTTCTGAAATCCGTTTTAGTCTACGAGGAGATTGTGTCTCTCGGGCATAGCTATAATTTTTAAACTTTTAACTGGAAATTTGGTCGAGATCATATTTTAGCGAGCAAATTTAAATTGAGTATGCAAATTTCTAAACTCTCATAAGTTTGCAACGTCCACTGTGACTTTGCACATCAATCCCGATTACTCGCTGGCTGAAAACACTGCAACTACGTAACCTCTTAAACTCATAAGACAACAGCCATGCGCTACGACAGGGGGTACTCGCGAATGCCCTGAGTTCAAATATTTAAGTAATAAATTTTAGATACTTGAATGCGAAAAGTTCAGTGTATTGTACAATTAAACTTTTAACAAAAACAGACGCTCAGAGAATTTTATATGACGCCAGATGACTAGCATCTCGCGAGCATCTCACAACATATCTCCACCACGCATTTGTTCATCAGCGCGAACATCTCGCGACATATCTCTACCATGTTATTGCTTACGATATATCCAAACCATACACTAACGCAGGAACGCGAATGCTCGCCAACGAACACTATGTGTGTTGTTGGATACCTAAATTTGGCAGATGCCTGCATTTTGACAGCTTTCTGCTATATATGCATTGTTAATTCAACGCTAGATGGCGTTATGTGGTGGTCGTTTTCGGTAATATTTCGTACATGCATGTGGTGGTCGTTTTAATAAGAATCTAAATACATATAATGATCGGTGATAAATAAATAATTTCTTAAAGCTAGTATCAATTGGATTTGACAGCTATCATTTGAAAACCAATATGGCACTTTCGTGTTGACAGTTTGGCGAGAAATTTGATTTTTTTAATTTTTAATATTTGAATTGTGGCTGGGAGCGTTATGACCTTTACTCAATTCGTTCTTCTCGCATTAATGTATGGGGTCTATCTTAAATAGTAGAACGCGTTTGATATACGTCAGAATTGTGTGACAGGGTCTCTTTTGGCTCTCATTTTGAATTTTGGTAAGATTGCCGAGATGTCCAAAAATGTAGAGGGATGTCTAAAAAGGTACAGGGATCTCCAAAAATGTTGAATAATGTCTAGGAATGTCCAAAATTTGTTTTGAAAAAATCTATTAATAATATTGTAATGTGGTTAACAGCAAAACCAATATGGCGGATGGCGGAGTAGTTGTGAATGGTTTAATGTTGTGAATGAGGTTAGGCAAAGAGTAGGAAATGAAAAAGTATGGTTGTTAGGGTACGCTGATGATATAGTTTGAAATGAAAAAAGTGATAAAAGAGTGAACATATACATGAAAGAAAGACTACTGGATGTGAACATTAGGAAGACTAAATGGTATGTGAGAAAGCAGAAAGATACTGATGATTGATTGTGTTAAAATATATAAATATTTGGGTTTCATAAAAGCGTAAAATGATTCGTGTAAGGAGCATATTAGGATTATTGCAAGGAAGGCCAAAGTAACAGCAGAAATATTGAAATAGGTTTGGGAAGTACAATTTGGTGAATCCGTATGAACGAGGGTGGCTATATTGGATGTATGTGTGAGGAGTATAATGATGTATGGGGCGGAAGTGTAAGGCAGTCAAAGAGAGAGAGTACAAATTGTTTATTTGAAGAAGATAGAAGACGTAGAAAAATCGACTCCCTGCGAAACTATGTTACAAGAACTAAATTAATATAAATGTTGATTGGGTTTGGCATAAGAAAAAGTATTAGAGTATTAAAGTATTAGAGTATTGGATGGTCGCTGTAAATGTGGAGCGCAGAGTTTTCAAACGGGTAGATGATGTGCTGCGAGGGATATTGGACGTGGAGATGCAAGTAAGGAATGTAAGGTTTAGAAAATGGATGTATAATAGAAGATATATCGATATAAAAATGGAAGGACGCATGTAGTGATATCTGGGACCGACTATTAGTGAGAAAAGTTAACACCGAGGTTCAGATCTGGTAGTGAGCAGAGAATCAATAGGTTTAGTATAAAAGAGAACGATAGAATGTGTAGGATATATGGTACTAAAGAGGAATGGGGATATCATTGGATAAAAGGATGTGAGAGAGTAGAATGAGAGATAGAGCTAAGAGAAAAAATGGAAAACTGAAGAATTTGTGTGGGAGCGGAGAAGAATGATTTAAGATAAGATAAGATAAGATAATTTATTTGTAATGTACACTACACGTCAATTTGTATTCTATTAACAATGTGAAAATTA